>VXBA01002841.1:480955-513946 GCA_013399895.1 Serilophus lunatus | reverse complement strand
TTCGAAAGCACATTTAATCTTTCCTGGCTCCCCTAGGCTTCGATGAAGTAGAAGGGAAAGGAGAGGAGAGGGGGAAAGAAAAAATCCAGGCAAGGGAGGCTGTTGAGGGACAGCAAGCATCAGGCTCAAATCAACGACCAGATGAAAATGTACTAGACCACACTGCCCCCTCTCTTCCTCTCGCTCTGTCTCCGTCTCTCTCACACACTCTCACTCCTGGAAAGCTTCAGTGTCTGGTTACAGACTCTTTTGGATCCTTCCCCCCCTCTCCCCACCCTCGCCCTTTGCCAACTATCCTAGAGATTCCTTGCATGCCTACTTAAATCTTTAACAGAATAAGGACCCGGCTCCCCCCCGCCGCCAGCCCCGCACACACACATACACACACACACACACACACACACACAGAGACACACAGACACACTCACATACACCATTCCCGGTCACCCTTCCCCAATAATCTCTTAAAATCCCGGGAGAAACCCGCCGGCGCATCCCCGTCCCCGCCGCATCCCCGCCGGGTACCAGCCCGGACCCTCCGGGCAGCCGCTCCCGCCCCACGCCGCCTTCCTAAAGGGGTGCCGGGGGGCTGGAGGGAAAGGAGAGGGGGAAGTGGAAGGGCTGCAGCCCTTCGCCTCGCATCCCTCCGGCTGGCTCTGGATTTTAAAACAATAAAATCCAGCGCTGCTCTCTCGGGTGCCCCCCACTCCCCCCCTCCGCCACGCCGCAGCCGCCCGTGGAAATCGCACGCCCCGCGTCTGCAGTGAGGCAGGGCAGACTGCCTGGCTCATGCCCGTGATGACTTTAGAGCTGACAATCTCCTCTCCTCGACCCCCCCCTCTCCCCTCCACACCCACCCCTCCGCTCAATGGCAGCACTGCTGCCTCTCGCACCAGACTATATTTGCAATATGTGCTAATTTACCAGCTATATGCCCTTGGATTTTAAAATGAACTCATCAGTCAATGTTTCTGGTACCGATGCTCCCTCTCTCTCCCTCACACACACCCTCCACTGCAGACATGTTACTCATTCTCCAAGCATTTCCTCTCCCAATGTCCGTCAGACGCATATACACTTCATTGATCAAACCAAATCCCTTGATAACAATAAATAATAATACAGACAGTTAACATCAGCGGGGAGTGGAGCGGGGAGGGCGGGGGGTGGGGGGGAGGGAAGAGACAAAGATGACGACTAAATCTGCATTGTGCTTTAGGAGGCTGATCCCTGCGTTTTCCAGAGATGCTCCACACAATGCGGGTGCAGGTATCCCCCAGCCCGGGCACGCACCTAGTCCTGGGGGGGTCTCCCCGGGACCCTCCCGTTTGCCCAAACGTCAGGGGGCTGGTAATATCTAATACCTGAATCCGAACAGGCTCCAAAAGGTGCTTGTAGGAACAGAAGGTGCTTCTGGCTATGAAGGAGAGGAAGCACCTAACACAAAATACAGCAATAAATAAAGGCAGTTTCTTTGTTACGCTGTGCACTGCAGAGGCGCTCAGGAATTAAAGGTATCCAGGCATCCAAAGACCCTGGGATGGGTCCAAAGGATTATCAGAAACACCTTCTCAGCTCCCACTGAAATCTGTTTCCTTTGTACTGAAGACAGAAAGCACCTATGCAAGAAATCAGGTTAGGAAGATGGACTATTAAACGCCCCTCTGTTACACGTGCTGGGTATTTCAGGGGCTTTAGGGCTTCTGTGGCTTTATTTCCTAGTTTTCTGGGGCTCAAACAGGGGAGGCAGGAGATTGGGATTGCCTCTTGGGATTTTGGCTAGTTAGACATCTTGTGTGGGTCTGGCAAAGAGAAAGTGGCTGCAGTGTAAGTGTTCGGGAAGTTGGGGAGGGTGGGGCTATCTAGAAATCTTTGACTCACTGGGGTTACTCCCTGAGCACAGGAATCAAATTATTGCTCCAAGCAAACTGCATTTTATGAGCAGCAGCCTTAGAATGAAATTCTGCATGCACACAGAATTTGAAACAGCTGAAATAAATGTATGGAAATAAATATACAATACATAATTAAATTACTGGGTGCAATGCAGAAGTCCCTGGGTGATGGAAGAGGTGGGATTATGCAGCAAAGTCAGTCTGGGAATCCACAGATACAAATTTTCTTATTTATACCAGCGTAATCCTGATTGGCATCAGCCTAGATAGGGGAAGAATCCAACCCTGTGTCCTGAAGGATCTAATCTTTGGGAAAAGTAGACTGGATTAGAGACTATCTGCTAACCATGCTTTCACTCCCTTTACATCCCCTCATCATCACAGCAAGATTTTGCCATCACACAGAACATTTTCCATCCATTGTCTCCTTCGACTTCCCTTATCTTCCTTCCAAAAAAATGCTTGATTTTTTTTAAAGTTTTGTAGCAAACACATAATTTCTTTATACAATTTAACCAAGTCTTTGGAGGATACTTATTTCAAGCAGTTAACACCTGACCCCAATTTTTGTGGGTAATTAGTGAGCTAGATAACCACACAAAGTGGGTAATTATTTAGTACCCAAGGGTACTGTACAAGGGGGTAGAGGCTGGCAGTGTTAACAAAAGCACATCTCTAATTATTGTATCCATCCTGGTGATGTTTTAAGAATAGTTACTCCATCTAATGATCCCTGATAAATCAGTAAACTATTTTGCTTCCCTTAGCATATATGCATGGGATAAGCAAGGGCAGGATGTGAGGGCAAAGCAAATGGAAGCACCAACTTCAAAATGTGCAGGCTCCAAGAAAAGTGAGAGGCATCCACTTGGAGAAGGAAGTAAGACTGGAAGTGCCTGCTCTGGAACAGCCTAATAACCATCACTAATAGGTAACATGTTGGTTGGGATGGCTGCAAAGGCCATGTGGGAAGGTTGCAGAGCGTGGCTCAGGGTCTGTTTCTTGCTTGGGTCATGTGGCCACGCTGGTGGATCTTTGTATACAACAATAACCTTAATCATGTTTTAACAGAGCTCACTCTTGCTCATTGGAAATCACTTTAAAGCTGTACAAATGAGGTGTTCTGTGCTTGGGGAGGGTCAGAAATGCCAGAGAGTAGCACTGGGGGGGCAAAAAACAAGTCATATTTGCTGATTTTCAATTATCGGTCCTGCAACAACCACGTTTCTCCCATGAAAAATATTGCACCCTTAGTTGATCTTTTTCCTCAAATTTAAGAAGGAAGAAATGGGAACTGTACTGAAAGAGAAATTAAATAAGAAAGATTTAGCTGTCAAATACAAATATCTCCAGGGGGTGTCAGAGGATGGTGCCAGACTCTTTCCCAATGGTGCCCAGAGGTGGAGCAATGGCCATAAACTAAAACACAAGTTCCACCTCAACATGAGGAAGAACCTCTTTATGTTGAGGGTGGCAGAGCGGTGGAACAGCTGTATGGAGTCTCCCTCTCTGGAGGCATTCCCAACCCAGCTGGACACACTCCTGTGTCACCTGCTCCACAGAGGGAGGTTGGACTGGGTGATTTCCAGAGGTCCCTTCCAGCCCCAACTATTCTGTGACTCCATGAAAAAAAAATAAAAATGGTTTAGATCAGCAGAACCACGTGATAAGAAGAGTCTTGCTGGAAATGGATCCATAATCTGAAACACAGCAGACACCATCCCCTGACCACTGTTTGAGCAGCAAACACTCACTTAAGGGCATCTTCCAACCAAGACATTACGCTCAGCGGAAAAGCACTTTCCTTTTTTTAATTGCTTTTATGAATCATCACTGACATCCGGACACTTCATTTACTAGAGTCCAGTAACCTTGTTTTTCAAAGGCTCAAATTCCAAAACCTTAAGGGGCCTCCAGGCTGGCACAAAAAAGAAAAAAATAACAGAGGTGTCATTCTAGTTTGATCACAGCTATGCAATTAACTCAGCTTGGGGCCTTGGGATCACCGAAGCCAGGCACTACATTAAAAAAACACAACTGGCAGCTTCACCTGGCCCTGTGACCACCAGGAATTTAAAATTTAAACAGAGAAAGTTTGAGGAGTTTCCACAACTACTCATATTTCTCTATTGTTCTGTGGTTGGGGTTTTTTTTTTGGAGTGAAATAACCACAACTGAAAGAGGCCCGAAAATTGTTCTCATATTTAAAAAGGAGCCAAGACTCTGCAGTTCATTTATAAATAAATACAAATAAATTGGTATCCCCCTCACTAAATCCTCTCAGGGACCTGGTTTGCAGGAAAAGTTCTTGCAGAAATGGAGTGAGAGGAAGTTTGCAGAGAGAAGCTGGAAAACAGAAAGGAAGAAGGAATTTCATCATGGAGATGGGATCAAAGGAAGTAGAGACCTTGGTAGGTGCACAGTTATAGCAGAAAGTAGAGTAAATACAAACCATTACTAGTTTTTTTCCTTCAGATCTATTTGAATTAGCAATTCAAAGGAGAATGGATGTTCAGCCAGGGAGGAAGCTTTAGGGACTTAAGCATTAACTGTAAAACCTTGAGGCCTTTTTGAGACAAGTCAAAAACCTGACTCTAAGCAAACTATACAGAGATTATTTAGGAAATATCTTCAAAACAACAGTTACAGCTCAGCTATATGGACAGAATACAGGAGAATAGTTTACAAATTAATAGAATGTCTTCAGAGAAGTAAAAAGAATCTACTAATACAGAGGAAGAATTCTAATGATGAGAGAAAAGATGCAAATTCAGAGTGTGAGGCACATGTCATGATTTGGACACTTCCAGAACATCACTCTAATAAGTGAGGATTTTGACAACAAAAAGCTTTCCATTTGAGCCTCACTGGTTTTTGTACCATTGGCCAATTCCACATCCAATCAGTGACTAAATCACCTCCCCCTTTCCTACCTGGCCCCCACCCCATAAATAAGAACCATCAGCACAATGCAGAACCATCACAACAGTGCTTACCATGTCCTTGGAGTATTTGAGGGCCTTGGCAGAAAGCTGCTGTGTCCAGATTACTTTTGTTATCCTCATCTGATGCCCTGTTAGTCAACAGAGAGGATGGAGCGTGGTTGGAGATCACAACAGTTCCGTTTAACCTGACAATTCCAGCAATTCCTTGTAACCTGACTCACCCACCAACTTTCACCTCCAAAGCCAACAGGGTATTGCCTCACCCAAGCACTGCCCTGACAGCAACACAGCTTAGAAAGTGGTGGGTTTACTTTCTCCTTATTCCCTTATTCTGATAACAGGTTCTCTTTGAGCTCCAACTCTATCAATCCCTGGATAACAGAGAATAATTGAAATAAAAAGGTGAGAAAGTCATAAAACAATTGATTTCCCAGGAAAAAGCAAGGGAAAAAAGCAAACTGAGGCAGTGCTGTCCCCCTCCTGGGAAAGGCCCTGGGACACTGCACCACACGGGGCCCTTATTGAAACCCAAGTTTAGGGAAAAGGGAAGAGTTCAGCCAAAGGTCAGCCAATATCACAGAGAGATTTGAAAAGAAATGGTACAAAGATGAATTCACCCCATATCAAAGTAAGTGGGAACACCATAGCCAGAGTTATGTGTGTTTTGCCTGGGGGGAGTTACCAACCTGCCCTGATCCGTGAGTTCTCCTAAACAGAACGGATTTAACCAAACTGAAACTCAAGGTGAAACTCTAAGTTATGTGGATGCAGTCAGGCACAAAAGTATTACATCTACTCTTGCCTGATTTTCCAATTCCACAGCACGTAAAGCACCTGAAAACCCTCATATTTCAAGTGGTTTTGGGTCCACCAAAAGTTTCAAAGAAGACTTGATTCATTTAGAGCATAATGAGAGCTCTAAGAACCTCACTCTAATTTCAGATAAATCTAACCAGGTTTGGTGATGTAATTTCTTAAGATCTGAGGCTTCACACTGAAACCTGACAGATTTCAAAATATATCAGTTACTAAGGGATGGAGTCATATGAATAGGTTGACTTACAAGGCTACTACCAAAAATATCTGGTCAACATTTAATGACTTTTTAAACTTCGCTTGAAATTGCAATAGAATTATTGCATAGAAAACATGGTGTTCCTCAATCAACTCTTTCTTTTCTTCCCTCCCCCTCCCCCTGAAAAAGACAGTAAAAATAATACCTGTTGAGACTGTTCAATTAGAGTTCAAACTGCTGAACCCAAATTCAACCTCAGGAACACGCAGAAGGTTTAGGGACATTGTGGGAATCGGAGCTGGCAGGAAAAGTAGAAAACTAAATTAAAGTTGGAAATCCATGAGACTAAGTGCAGAGCTGGAATAAATTGTATTTCAACAGGAAAGGAGTGCTAGGGTCACTCTGTAAAAGAGGGATTGTAATTCAGAGACTGAAGGGCCTGCAGCCCACAGATCTATTCCCATCTCCTCCAGGAATTCACTGTGGACTATTTTCGGTTCTTTCCTACAGAAAAACAACACAAATTGATGACTATTGCACTTAAGAAAGGAATTGGGACCCTGAGACTTAATTAATGTCTGTAAAGAGCCCTGAGAGATCACAGGGACCTGAAAGCACCGTGATTTTTAAATATCCCCCACACCTGTCAGGCTCTTCACCCTTCTCACCAGCACTGATTTCTTTTTAAAGAGGGAGTGGAATTATTTAAAAGATAAAACAGAGATGTTTCCTAGGTTTCCTAGTACTACAGTTGACACAATTAAAAAAAAAAACCCACGAGGGCTTATTTCTCGCATTAAAAAAATACACATCTGAGGCACTGCTTGCAAACCAAAAGGTAGGACACCAAAATATTTTCTCCAGCTGGTTGGTGGGTGCAAGCTGCCATTCCCTGCACAGGGAGAGGCAGGAGCTGGCACAGAACCAGCAGGAGGAATCCCGTGATGACAGTGGGGAGGATCCAGCAGCACTGCCCCTGTTCCCAGCCCTGCTTCAAACCTCTGTTTCCTCTCCTCCCTGCATTATTCACTCAGATTGGGGTCAGGCAGCCTCTCCTAACTCCAGGGTGCCAAGATATTTAGGGGTTGCTGTCAAAGGAATGACACTGTAACGGGGGATTCTGAGCCACCACTGAGGGCTCCATCCAGCAACGCCTTGGCAGCTGCTCCACTGGTGCTGAAAGCAGATTAAAAATTAGAAAGCCACGTATGGAGGAGTATGTGACAGACAGAGTGAGTGTCACAAGGCAGGGGAGGCTCTGAGGACTCGCATTTGGCCCCTCAGACACTGCCCAGGCTCTGAGGGCCAGAAATAGCAGCAGCTCCTGGTGCCATCCACACTTGTGCATCACTGCAGCTCCAGTGCACCCCAAACTCAGATTTACTGGTGATGCAAAGAGTAACACTCTCATAGGGTACAAAATGGTGAAAGCAAACAGAAAAATCGAAATAATAATAAATATTAATAATAATAATTGCTTAACTTACTATAATAAATAACATTAACAGGTTACCTAACTTACTATGATAATATAAAATATTGACAGGTTACCTAACTTAATGTGATCGTAGATAATATTTATTAGGATTTTTAAAGTGTGATAATAACTTTTTCAAGTTGATTTTACCTGTATAAAAGTAGTGTTAATCATAAATATTGCCTATTTTAACTCTGTAGAGCTAAGGAATGTGTCTGTCAGTACAAGGGTGGTCCATCACAGACCTTTCTTCACACAGTATGCTCACTTGCAACTCAACATGACTGTCTCTGAAGAACTCACACATGACCAGCTCCTCTGACTTTACAACACTCCTTATGAGGAGCAAGGACCTGTATTTTATAGGCAGGGAATAAACCCAAAGCAAAATAAGTGACTCAACTCATCCAACACCCCACAGGGAGTCCACTGCACAACTTCAGGGTCTGCACCAACAGTTTAATAAAGAAAAATAAATAGTTTCACTATAAGGGTAGAGACTGTGCACAGCCTTTGCTCCATTAATAATAAAACAAGACAAGCCCCATGAGCTGTACACAAACAAGAATCCCTCACAGTGGGCACAATATTAAAACGACAAAGCTAATTCACCTGGTGTCTCAAAGAAATCTGAACCCCTGTTTCCCAGGAACAGCTTCCAGGAGCCACCACAGTAACACTCCCTGGGACCAGAGAGACCCATGATCCTGGTGCACAGAGAAACCCCTCCTAAAACCACACATACCTGGGGGGATTCAGCAACAGCCCCTAATTCTCTCTCTTTGACCCACACGGGTGGTCTCCTGCTTCACTCCAGAACTGACTGTCCACACAGAACCAACTGCAGCAGCACGTCCCAAGTGACTCTCTGATCACTTTCTTGCTTAATTGCCATTTTTAATTACTTGCATGGCAACAACAAAAAGTCAATGCAGAAACGGAAATCCATTCTTTGAACAACTTCTGCCTGTTTCCTCAGACACAAACTATTGCTATATAAGCCATTCCTGATTAAAATGGGGCCCTCATGGGAAAGCCACTGGCTGTCTCCTCATTTCATTTCCTACGACTTCTCTCCTTCAACTTGACAACCCAAGTCCCTAAAAAAGTAAGGGCAAAAGATCCTGCATTTTATTGTTACAAGATGACAGTGTTTTTCCCCTTGCTATTTTCTTTCAGGAAGATATATTAGCACTACATTTGCTCCTCCATGTGGTGGGATTTCTTAAATAAAAACGTATGTTATATACGTATGAACTTGGAACCAGAGCTGCATTAGCCTATTAACTATCCACGTTTGCTTCAGACTTGGCCAGCCACCTAGAAAACCTGCCAAGACCTTTCTGGCAGCCTTTTTCCAACAGTTCCAGGAAAACATGGAATATTCAAAGAATTTTAGGGCCTCCCAGCTTCGTTTGTCACCACTCTCCTTGCCCACTTAAAACTAAATCACAGGCAAATTGCTCTAATGCCCTATTAAAGATTTAAAAATGGTCTTCTCCAGAGTAGGGTATCTGAGGACAAATCTGTGCTAATATATAATGCAAACCCTGCATTCAGATGTGATGCAATGTGGCAAGAGGCAGTGAGGGAGCTGCTTTACAAGCCTGGAACTTCCCAAGTGAATTCTGTCCTTCTTCGAGCTTTTAAACCTCCCTCAGATGCTCAGGCAAAGGAGGGACTCATTTTGACCTCAGTGTTATTCCAGCATGGCTTCAAACTGAAAGAGGGAGGTTTAGATAAGATATGGGGAAGAAATTCCTCCCTGTGAGGGTGGGGAGGCCCTGGCACAGGGTGCCCAGAGAAGCTGTGGCTGCCCCATCCCTGGAAGTGTCCAAGACCAGGTTGGAGCTCTGGGATAGTGGGAGGTGTCCCTGCCAATTCCAGGGGATGGGATGATCCTTAAAATCCCTCGCAACCCAAACCATTTTGGGATTCTATGAAGTTTCCACTGAGGTTTCAGACCTGCATCACACAAGAAGCAAACAAAAGTGTGAAGTTACATCAGAATTCACTAATTCTGGGTCTCAAGGCACTGACTGAACAATGCTGTTCAAGACATGCCGGAGTCCCACTGCCTGGAACTTTGTGAGCTGACTTGGGGGCCTCGAGACACTCAAAGGACATGATTCCAACACTGAGATTCAGAGCAGAACAGGCAGTGAATAGGGATTTTGAAATTAAAAATTGCCTCTCAATTGGAATACAAACAAAACAGAGCATCACAGAGCCCCTCAGAGCAGCAATTCCACCAGCAGAGTGTGGATTCCTCCTCTTCTCTTGAGGAAGGAGGGGACTGCAGTTCTTTAACTCTGGTGCAAATGCCCAAGTAGTCTCTTTATGAAATACAGTCACCTCTTGTGGATTTATTAGATGCTGTAGTAAACTAAATATCAAAATAAAGAGAAAACTATAAATATAATATTTACACATCATAAACTATGTACTATTTTATGATACAATTATCATATATTACTAAACAAAAATAAATCTAATATTGCTGATCAGTGACTTCTATCCTAGAACCTACAAGCAGACCTGACTGAACTGCCTAAATACATCATTACTAACATTGTAAGTGGCAGACACTGATTGTATCTTTTTCACTAACACCTCCAGTGTTTAACTTCTGATTCACTAATTATTCTCACATACAAATGAGGGGAAGCACGTGACTGAACTATCTTAGGGCTCTTATAAAATAAGTTCTTCTTTCACATCTCAAAAGCCATAAGAAGAGCAGTTTCTAAAATCAACTCCAACCACAAGATCTGTAGCAGAGAGCAATCAAGTCTTGCCTTCTGCCCTTCCCATTTCCTTCCTATTTTTCCTTCTCTTCCTCTTTTTTTTTCTTTTAAATCCCATCCTCCAAATCTAACAACCTCCTTTATGAAAGGAAATGGAAAGCCAAGGGGAAGCTGTGGCATCTGACAGACTGCAAACACCACTATTGCAAACCACTCTCTGATGCCACAACTGCTATTTGTTGTCAGAGGAGATGAGAGGCCACTTCAAACACAAGAAAAACAAACTTTTCAATAAAGCCCCGCCAGTGCCATTAATCCGGGAATGGGTTTGACCTGCTGTTTACAGCAATTCCTTAAATCTCACTTAAGCTAAGGAATACAAAGGGTCTGCCTACACTCTCCAGGAGCTGCAGTGACCCCAAATGTGGCACCAACCTGAGCTGCTGTGACCACAAAGCTCCAGCCAGGATCATTTGGGAGTGAAGATCAGCTCTGACCCCACTCTGGGAAGTGGGTGTGAAAGCAGTGCCAGGTGTTGCCCCCTCACTGCTCCCCAAACTTGTGTTACTTCTGGCAAAATCAGGGTTCCAAGAAACTTATTTGATGAGGAGGGAAAAGGTCACAGCATATGTTTAGGTGCAGATCCCAGTCTAACTGATCTGGCTTTTGTGCCCAGCCCTCCAATGATACACTGGCCTTGGGTAAGTCACTCACCTTCCTCTGCTTTCCTTTCTGAACAGTGGTCATGGGATTCTTTCCCACTGCAGAGGAATGATTCAAGGGCCCATGCACTTGGACAATTATCATTAATACTGCTGTAGTGCAGTCATTCAGCATATGAACCCAAGGGAAGGACAAACATCCATCAACACTTCACTTTTATTTGCCAGTGGCAAACTATGTGTTTAATCCTGTGCAGGAGACATATATAGACTGGGCCAGAATCCAGACTTCTCTAACATACCTCCTCTGAGAGTGACAAGTGTTAGCAGCTCTGGACAGGCAAGAGTTGTCCTGCCCACTGGTTCTTCCCTGGTTTTGAATTGCTGCACTTCATCCTAAACCTTGAAACACGAAGTCTAAACTCAGTTCCAAAGTTTTTATAATGAATTACCACAATTCCATGTATGGTTATTAAAAACATAAGTATCTAATCTCTTCTAGACTTGCAAACTTCCCATTAACTTCTAAAAGCAATTAGGTTCCTTTTCTAATTAAATAGTTGTGGAAAAGAATTGCTTTATAAAACATTTTCAATTTGTCACCATTTAATTTCACTACATGTCTCCTTGCATTCACTTTGTGAAACTGTGAGATTCTGAGTCTATCTCCTCATACTTTCTTTTCATTATAACATCAATTTGGCTTTCCTTTTTAATGGGAATGGTGCAGGATATCAATTTCAGATTCCTCTCTCCTTGGGACCATTTTTGCTGGCACCTTTTTAGCCACTCCTTTGTCTTCTCAGATTTGGTAGCACAGCTCCTGTGCTGTGCCTTAGTTTCTTTGGGTCCAAAAATATAGACAGTGCTCAGAGGATTTTCACATTAGTGTCCAGCAGGAGTTTATCCACTCCAATTTTATAATAGGAACAAGTACTAAAACGTTCATAAAAATTTCCATTCATGGCTTGAGTTACAGATCTGGGAACAAGGCAGCAAGGTGTAATTACCCATCAAGAATTCCATGAGTAAACAAAATGAAACGAATAAATCTGCCTTTCCTGACCATTTCCCTGCCTGGTTGTGGCTATTCTGGACATCAACTGTTGCATGTGTGTCAAGAATGGCCCATTCACAGAAACACTGTTATATCACAATTACTGGGCATGACATTAACGTGTCACTGTTAATTATAAATGACTTGATCCTGACATGTGGTTCATACATTATGAAAGCCATAATGAAGCCTATGAGCTGTGTGTCACACCTGTAACAGGGACAAGATGAGAGAAATCACAGGCTTGTCATCAGAGTGAGGAAAACTGGCAGCAGGATGAGTCAAAACTCATCACTGAAGCAAAACTCACCCAAGAGGAGAGCCCTGAACCCCAACATGAGGCTGCCTGGACATGGGAACCTACAAAATTATCTTTAAAGTTCCTTCTAACCCAAAACCATTCAATGTTTCTATAAGAAGACAGATGGAAAACATCAATTATGGAGTCAGTATTAGTTAGACCCACAGTGCTCTTCAACAGGACTCTTAAAAGGGGTCTCAAGTGCAGGTGGTGGGGAGGAGGAGCCACTGCATATAACACAGAATTTCTTCAATTTCTTTCCGTATCTGCCCCAGAAACCTGATTCTTGAACTTATTTAACCAAGAAACAGGGCCATGACATTGCACAAAGAGGCTAATTTCACCCTATAGCATGTACAGATTACTTGCTCGGGGAGAATACATTTTATAGTTTGAATATATAAATCTAAATATATGCAAATGGAACTGCCTGGAGCATCAGCAGAGACAGGGCAGCTATGAGTTTTGTTTTATTTCAAGAATAAAGGAAAAAAGGGAAGGGGGTGTGTGCTCCCAAATAAAACATTTTGGATCTTCCTCTGCTATGGGAAATTTCCAAAACATCAGATTTCCTTTCTGTTCCAGTTTAGACTGGAGGCTTTTATTGCAAGGTTAAATCCTGGTAGTCCCACACCACACACATGAGTTTGTCTCTGAAGTCTGAGTGGATTTAGAACTTAGCTCAAAAACTCACAGTGGGAATTCTGAACTTCACCTGGTCTCTTATCTAAACCCCCAAGTTATGAAAAGGGAAAAGGAAGAATGAGAAGAAAAAAGTCAGATGTGTGATCAGATCTTTGCTCTGGCCTCAGACTGGTCACTTCCAACAGCAGAGTTCCAAATATTGAGCTGCTCTATACTAATTCTTTTATTTTCCAGTTGCTCTGTGCATTGCAATCAATATCTCCATCTAATTGAAAGGACATCTGTCTCCCCTATAGGTTAAACCTTTTAACTCTTTTAACACAAAAAGAATTTCCTTCTTCAAGAATTTCCAAAGGCTTGAGGAGCAGCATTTCTGAGCTCTGGGCTTTGAATCTCTCTAATGGAATTGTCTTATTTTTAACTATCTGAGCAGCTTTCAAGCAGAAGCGTGTTGGAATCCATATTAATTTGTGCACTACCCCATCATCATCATAATTTAGCTCACAAGGTTGCTGTGCATGGAATTCCAGTTATGACATGAATTCTATACATTTTATAGAGATTTATAAATGGCATCAATAGAACACTTAGGGCCTTATTCATTAAACAATGAGTCATTCTGGCATTCCACTCTATCTCATCCCAGTTCTTACAAAACTTTTATGTACAAATTTGACTGTACTTGATGCATCTGATTTAGAAGTGTTGAAGCATAGTTTCAGCTGGGTGTGGAAATAGATGCAAGGCATTGTTTAGAAAAAAAAAAAAGGGGAGAAAAAAATCCTTCCAACAGTGAAAGTTTCATCTTCCACAAGTGTCACAGCCATGTGAAAACACAGAAGCAAAAGAAAATCTGCCATGGGCACTATTGGAAGTAATTTCTTGCTGCCCAGCAAACCAAAGAATTTTGGAATACAACATTTTAGTGGTAATTTTTGGCAGATAATTTCAGTGGTACACTACGAGAGGCTTGAAGGCTTCCCTTAATATGCACTTTACAACTGTGGCACCAGCAAATTAATGATGGTGCAGGACCACAACATGAATGTTTCCCAGATAATTGCCCTAATGACCTAGAGCTTTCAGATGGACTGGTTGTATTTTGTATGTGTGTGTGATTTAAATGAGAATTCAGTTGAAAATTAAAGGATTAAGCCAAAGTAAGACCTGGAATTACACCTGTATGACAAACAGTGGGTAGCAGAATGCTTACACAGCAAATATAGGACTTTTCCAGCATCTTCCAGCAGTTGGAATACAATGTCTTTAGGGACACACTGGTTGCCAGCCAGTGGGAGTCTGAACTGTCCAGGTAATCCAGGTAAACTGGGATATGATACAAATTGCTCTGTTTTATAGTTTGGAGGCCTCAGCACATACGACTATTTTACCTTCTCTTTGTCCTTTTAACTTCCTTCCTGACTGCTGGATATGTGGCTGGGATTTCTGGAGTTCCTGTAAAGCTGGATGGAGCAGAATAAGTCCTGGAAGCCACAGCTCTTCTTTCAAATCTGATTGGGATTAGAAAATAGTCTCAGAAGTTGTTGGGAATAAAGAAGGCACAGATACACAACTACAGAGAAGAAAATGAGCAAATTATCTGCTCTTTCATTGGAAACCATTCCACACCCCTGGGCCATGAGGGAGAACAGGGATGTGTCCTGGAGTGAAGTGTACATCTCCTTTTCATTAATTCTCTCTCCATGCTGTTTCTAGTTCTTCACTTCACATTCAGGGACAAAAACAAGAACAAAGTTTACATTTTGCTATCGCAGGACAAACACTTTTCTGGGAGGGATTGTTTTTTTTTCACTTCACATTCCTATGGAAACATTCCCTGAAAAACAGTTGCTATCTCTCTGGCTATTCACAGGCTTAACTGAATAAAAACTGGGCATGGAACAGTAATGGAAAACAAGGAAAACAAGACACTTCTGCCTGTTCATTGCTCAAACTGAGAGAAAGAAAACTGGCAATGAAAGACACTGTTCAGGGCGAGCCACCTTCCTTTTGCTTCCTCCTCTTCTAATTTACAGCTCATGAGTTGTTCCTTTACTCGTTGTAAAAGGTCCATAACTGTAACACTGCCACATTCTCCTGGAAATCTACTTAAATGGCATATGATAGAAGCCATATGATAGAAGCTTAATTACATAGAGGGCATATGGAAGGCATATGACATAAGGACATATGGAAAGCATATGATAGAAGGGCATCCGAGGACATATGATGGAAGTCTAATTAATTGACAATACATTCCTCTCATCAGGGGGAGAGATGGAATGCAATTTTGTTCAGAAGAAAAATATGCACATTGAATTTTGTTTGCCACTGACCATTCTCCTTTTGAATTACTGTTCTTTGGAGCAAGATAGAACATTTAATGTACATATCACACAATTAACACACTTAGTATAAAGTTATGGTGGATAGCCATGGACTGCATTAGTATAAAAAAAACACTATTTTTGAACCTTATAACTGTGCAAAGCAAAACTAAAAAAAAAAGAAGAGACTGTTCCTCTTTTAGGATTATTACCACTGATTCATAAAGCTGCTGCCAGAGAAGTACCAGACAGGTTAACAAAACCAACCCTTGTGGAACAGCTCTGCATTGGATGGGAGTCAATGCAGCTTGTGGAGTTACAGCTGAAAATTTGCACTTCCATCTGCAAAAAGATTTATGGGGGGGAAATAAGGTACTGCCTGAAATGTGCCAAAAAGGTTCCTTGTTAATAACTACCTGCATGTGTTTAATGCATGTGGCTCCACAGAACACAGAAGCAGGGTTGTTTTAGACCAGATACTTAGTTATAAACCATGGCAGTGATATCTATAACCTCTTTGAAAACAAGATGAAATAAAATCCCACTAATCCACTCTCTGAATAATAAGTGAGCACTGCAGAATACTTGAGAACCCCACAGCTTCTCTTTGCATTCAGTAAACAAGGATTTGCAGATATCCAAGTTTTTAAGGGCCATTTTACAAGAAAAAAAAAACACAACAATTTTCTGGGTTATTTAAATAGTTTGAAACATCATTATCATGTTCACACTTTTAGGTTAGCCTAATGAAATTAACCCAGTGCCTACTCTTTACTTTTATTCACCAATTTAGAAAGTTTACTTGCTAACAGACAGTGTCTCTTATTTCTGGGAACTCAAAAATTCTTGCCAGAATTACTCACATATAGAGTCAAAAGATCTAAGTTCAGGTTCTGGGCCCTGACCAAGTGTTATGGTCACCACCTTCAGGCTGCCTGGGGACCTGAACCCTGCCAACATTAAGATGTTCACTTTAGTGTTCCAACTTTATGAGATAAACTCCAGAGTTTCAGGGAGTTTTTTAGGTCTCGTATATTTAGGCAAATAAGCCCACAGATTTCAACAGCAGTTAGGCACATTTGGGATATTCCCTGCATTTTAGACATGTAAGATACAACAGAAACGTGAGCTTTTGGCCCAGAGCTTGTCCACAACAACTGGGATGGTTCCACAGCTCCTTAATCCAAACTCGTGGGAGGGAGAAGCAAACAACCTCTACTGAAGCATCAACCTTTGAAACACCCAATATAACTGTGCAAACCAAGGGGAAACCCCTTCAGAATCACCATTTTAGCTGAGAGTAATCACTTGTGGATATTCCCTAAGAACAGCTCTCCTGAGGAATGAGTAGATTTAGGTTTTTTCTCAAAACCCCTTTATTTGGGAGCATCAGCACCACGGAGCACAGCCTTGTGTAATTCCTGGTGTGGAATTAACTGAGCCAAAGACTAATGGGAAGGGAACAGATACAATGCAGGATGTTTTTACCTTTGGAGCCTTCTGATTGCTGACCATGGAGGCAATAACACTGATATGTTGCCAGAGGGCTTTTTTTGGGTACCTTACACATTGTGCTGCTCGAAGGCTAATGGGAGAAGACAAGCATTACTAGTCCACTGGATTTGCTAAAAACTCAATAATATTGCACCAACACGTCAAAAAAAATGCTGAGGGAAGGAACATTTCTGAAGTTCTGGAGAGGCAGAAGAAATAAAAAGAGTTTGCAGCTGATCTTACCTGCTCTTTCCTGTTCCATGTGTCCAGAGCAAAAACAGAGGAATTATCGTCGCTCCTCACGCCGTTGTGTGCAAGACCCAAGGAAAGCTAGGAGGTTGTACAGTTATCTCCCTTGGTGTAATTCTAAACTATACAACCTACTACCTCAACCTGGATGCATGCAGTCAAAAATGCTGAATGCTACCCACCACTCCACAGCCGACACAATGTCAGGGGTTTCTTACTTTAAAAAAAAAAATAAATAAAAAAGGCCTCCAAATTCTCAGGGTGCTGATTTAGAAGTAATAAATGCTTTGTTTGGAAAAGACACCAGGCCCAAACGCAGCTCCCCACACTGTGATTAGATAAGACATAGCAAGCCAGGGTTATTCCTGCTAGATATGGATGAGATCACGGTCAATTTTCACACCAGAAGGAATTTTGTTGCTGGACAAAAAAGTACTTTTCCCCCTCCACAGCAGATGCATCTGCACTACAGAACAGAACATACACATACTTTTTTTTTTTTAAAAGCACTTAAAGAAGGATGAAATTTGTCCTGACATGTCTTTTCCTTTTTGAACACACGTAACGTTGACCTTGGAACGCGCGCCTCGGCTCCCGGATGTTTAAAGGATGATTGCAGGAGTGGAGCTGCAAAAGGGGTAGAAAGTTTGAAGTAAGTTCTCCCCTTGCATCAATGCCTTGTTAAAATTAACCCTTTTAGAAATGCAGCACTGAGTCTCTCCCAGCAGCCAGACAGTGCTCCCTAAATAAGGAACACGTTTTTAACTCGGCGAGCAGGATGTTATCCTTGTGACTCATTCCCATCACCCACCAAGGCATGGCTTAAAGCAGTATGCTGCCTATTTATCAGGGCTTACAAACAGGGATTAGTATCCTAAGATCTGCTGGTGGAACTGGCTCAGTGCTGAGATCCTGCCTCTCAGGTGAGTGCACAGCAGCTCCGTGCTGGAAGGGGATTACAAGGCAATCAGAGCCCAGGGACGAGTGCTGAGCTCTGCTCAATGCACATGGGCTCTGTTGGTCCTGTTTTCTTAGGATAAAGTAGCACTGCTGGTTGTGGAAAAGCCTTTTTACATTCCAAGGCTAACTAAAAGGAGGAGGATGAGAAGTAGCATCACTCTTCAGAATTCAGCACGCAATACCAGAAGAATATTTGGTAAAAACCACAAAATGATCTTTCTGCAAGGTTTAAATGTCCACAATGGGTGCAAGATTTCTAATGACTCCCTATTCAGTGAAGTTTACTTTGACCTGATAGTGGAAATACAACATACTATTTTAGTTAACAGCACAGCAGAGTCACTGTTAACTATTTTATTAGTTAGAATAGTGATCCAAGCACAACTCTGGATAAGGAAACCATGGCTCTCTGGCCCTGTACTCTGACCAGGAGCTTTTCTGCTGTCTAAAAGCATCTCCTTGATATAAAATCGTCATTTTTGTGCACTGAACATCTGTTTTCTGACATGAAATCCAATGATGTAACTAAAGTATCTCCATGGAAGTCAATGAACCTGTGTGCACAGCTGGGGTGATGGAAGCCCCCAAATCCCACCCAACCTCTATGTGACACAGGAGGCAAACTCCCCTTTAGATTTTCAAAACCATCCTGTTTCATATTCTGATCTCTTTCAGTATCACATGGCTGAGCCACTCATGTTTTCCACAATTTATCCTTGCAAGTATTTTTCTGCATCTCAATCCTGTAATATCTAACATGATATAATTCAAAGCATTTAAAAATTATTAAAGTAATTGGATATAGCTGCATAGAAATCTTGATATATATTTCCTTATATATATTCCTATAATATTATCTAAAATTGTATGTAATATATTTGCAAAGTATTATGTGTTATATTGTATAATATATTATTTATATTATATTATTTATATTATGCATTTATCTGATTTTTCTACAGCTATATAAACTGATCAGGTATAGATGAGGAAGGTGCTGTCAACATCACCATTGCACTGAGACTGACACAAGCACACCTTGCAGACCAGGTATTTATAAGCAGAGATGAGCAAAAAAACCCTCTCCAATAATTTGCTCTTCCCTTGGACAACTCTCCTCCAAGTTCCCACATTTGCCAACACTCCTCTGCATAAATGTGACAGTAACAAGGGGCCTGTGTGTGACTTATGGTCTCTTTACAAAGGGACTCAAAGTACTTTCTAAACACCAAAGCAGATTTTACCCCAGGGTCTGATCCTTAACTCACCCTCTGGTCAACTTTTAGGTACCTCCACATCCTGCTGCACAGATTATCCTGGCAAATGTTCCCCACCTATGACAGCTTGGCTTCAGAATTTACAGGCATTTTGTTCCCAAGCCTGGACAGCTGAAAATGTGTTTGCATCCCAGAGGAACTGGAATTTCAAGCAGAAAAAAGGTGTCACGAATCCAAGTCACCCCATCGATTAGAGTATCTGCTGCTATTACTGCCAGGAAGCACTGAGTTTAGGAGGTCCAATATTAAAACAGAAGTTAATTAATTACCTTCTGTGGCTTTATGTCATCTCTCAGTGCCTGGGCCTGTGGTAACTACCTGTGTACAGCAAACATTCTCCTGGGAGCAGAGCAAGAGACAGTCCCAGTGTCTGTTGAGACACTTTCTTTTGGTGGCACGAAGCTCCATGTTTGTTTTCTGGTGATTTTTGTCAATTATGTCTTTACCCAATTAGCACAATCATACCTAATTATGTAATTAGGCTAAATCTGTAATCTAATGACAATGTTCAATTACGATACATATCGATGTCATAAAAGTTCCTGTTAAATTGTGGGACAGGGAGAATTCTGTGTTCCTGCATCTGTTCAAGTGTCTTTTGTTTGGGAACCCTTTTAGGCCTCTTGCTTTTTCAGAATCCCAGAAATGATTTCACACTTCTGTGGACAAAAGGAAATCTCAGTCCCAGCCCAGCCAGACTTATTTTAAAGCAACAGTGTAATTAAAAAATCGTGTCTTTTTACTTATTGCAACCCCCTGGTTTCTGAGATACTGAAGTAGATGTGAAGACAACTTCTGTCTTACCACAGAGGTAAGATGGGATTCACAGTCAGTAATTTTTATTTTCCAGTGGAGAGGAAATGTCACTGGAGCAGTTCTACCCAGACAGATCCAGACTTTTTGTCACTGAATTTACCATCAGCCCGTGCCACTGACCCCAAGACACATCAGATCAAGGTGAAAGATTTAGTCTGGACTAAGAAGTTCTCCAGGAGCATCACTTGTTTTACTGCCTGTTCCCTTCATGGGCTTCAGGAGAGAGAAGAATTCCCAAACCTCCTTCCCCTACTTTACACTATGTCAACCCAAATTTGCTATTTAATTTCTATAGGAATGAGGAGAGAATTCCAATCCAGAACTGATTTTGAGGATTGACTGGCTGGAATATCCCATTCTTTTCAAACATGCTTCACTGTAAAGCAGTAATTTAGGCACAATCCACAGAAAATGGACATTCAGAGGGCAGAATATTCCCAAATAATGACACAGAAAACAGTGCCTCAATGTATTAATCCTCTATCTCCCACTTCATATGCATTTACAGACCTCCTATTGACTTTACAGACATGAACAAGACCAGAAGGATTCCAGCAGTGCACACTCATGACATGTGTTCAAGGAAGCTGAATTCTGTCTTGTTATTATCAGCAGCAAAATCATCAGCTGAGGTTTGGCTCTGAATCTTTAGGGCTGTAAATGCAGAAGTAGGAAGAACCCACCTTCACTTTCAGATCCCAGGCAGGCTGTGGCAGGGCTTGCCAAGGAAGAGGTGGAAAGCAGCAAATACTCATGAAGCAAATGTGTTTCCTTAAGTCATTGAGTAAAAAAATAAATACCAAAACCCACAAATGATATCGTTCCAGTTTGAGGTCTGAAATCTTGTTTGCCAAATTTCAGCCTGGAGTGATCTTTTTTTTTACAGCTGATTTTCATAAACCTCAGACAGAAGGGATCTGACACTGGAAATACTGACATGATTCCTGCAGGTCATCTCACCCATTCAGCTTCACTGAGCGAAACTTTGTTGTAAGGATTTGGTTGTGATGAGGAACCTCAAGAGCTTCAAAGGTTTACTCCAGCTCAGAGGGCTCTCCTGAAAGACTGGCACACACACTAAACATGGCTGGAACTCCAAGAATCTGCAAAATAGAAGCCTCATCTGGGCTCAGCTGAAACCCAGCAAGCAAATATTTGAAAGCTATCCAAAATTTTTCAACACATTACAAAAACGGTCTCAGCCTCAACTTTTAGCAAGAGTTGCAGCAATGTCGAGATTTACTCAATATTACATTCCAGTAGCTGGTCCTTTCTAGGGGAAGGGTGGCCACACTCTCACTTTGAACCAAAGTAGCTTTGGAGAGCAACTGGAGCACAGGATTAACTCTGGGGAAGACAACAGCCCCTCTGTGCTGGATCTAAGGGGGTGATCAGGGATGCTGGTGGGCAAGGTGGCACAAGGATTAAGTGCTGATGACTCTAAATGATCCCCAAAATCTATTTTTTTAGCTTAACCCAGGGCTGCTCTGTGACTGATCAATGCTTTTGGAGAGAAGCTCAATGAGCCCAGGTGGAAAGCCCTTGTTTGAGACCTTGCACAGCACAATCAGGACCTGGAGCCAAAGCTGGTCTCACCTGCACACTGGGAAGGAAAGGAACTTACAGGTGATTCCCAGGAAGCTGAACCAAAACTTGGAGCCACTTCCAGGGTGGATTGGTGAGGCTGGATTTCATCATGATACTGCACATGTACAACCAAAGGCTGCCCAGTTCAGCTGTAGTAATGCTCCTAAATCATGGAATCTCCCTGGCTCAAGGGCAGGTGTCCTACTCTTGCATTCCTCAGCTAAGAACATCCTCTCCTTATTTTCTCCCTCATTGATTAGAAACAAATAAACAAAACATGGCAGGGGGGAAAAAAAATCAGATTACTGAAATAACCAGAATACTGAAATTTATCTGCCTTTTAAGAGTTTAACCAGATTTGATTATCTAAATAAGAGTATTTGGATACGGTTCAAATTCCAGGGTACACAATTACATTCTGCTTATCATGAATCCCATTTGCCACTGCATATGGTTATTCTAATTACCCAAGTGCTATTGTGTGCTCCTCTGCTGACAAGGGCTCACTGTGCTCCACACCAGGCTGGGAAAAGGGGGAGCACACAAATATATTCATTTCATACCCCAGTGGGTACCATCCTTATGGTATTACAGGTGCTTTCTGTGAGAGCTGTCAGCAGCAGGAATGAGAAATTTCCTGTTATTTTGAGGGAGAAAGAGATGATTTACCCAATCTGGGAAAAAAAAAGAGGAGTCTGCTTTGGAAAAGCTTCCTCAGAGAAGAGCTGCTGCTGCTGCTGGTTTAAACTCTGACTCTGACTTTGGCCAAATGAAACACAACTACAGTAAAGCCTCCCCAGATGCAGATACAGCCACACAATTTCACAGAAGGCTGTGGGGTTTTTTTCACCTCTAGGGAGATACTAAAGCTACAGCTCTGCCTATTACCAGAGAAAGGGACTGTATTAATTAAGGTACCAATTTTTGGAGAGGATATTGGGACTTTTCCAAGTCCCCAAGGCCTTCCTGGTAATTTCTCCATACAGGTGCTCTGCTTTGCTTCCAGCTGCATGAACTGCCTTCTACAGCTTTAAATTCCCCTGCAACATCAAACTGGGTGAAGTGTTCCAGGAGTCCTGCCCTCAGCAATTCTGCAGAGTCTGTGCCCTGCTCTGCAGTCGCTGTGCATCAGTGACAGATGAAGAGATCTCTGTGCACTCTGGATGGCACTTGGATCAAAGCTGCTGCATAAATGGGAGCTCCTTATCCACAGAGTAAGGAAAAATTTAAAAAAAAAATACACCCTCCTAAGAAACGAGCAGGTAGAAGCTCCTCAGCCTCCAATTAGTTTTTTCCATCCTTAAAGGAAGACACATTTCAAGGTTCTTCACATCATTTTGTCAGACTCTGGTTTCACTCGAAAACTTAATGAAGTGCAGTGAAACACAACCAACAGAAAAGAAATACAAATTAAGGCTGAAAACACAATACAGTCCTTTTCAAAAGGCTGAGCTGAAAAACAAAGGGGCGGGGGAGAACACTGGAGGCTGCAGCTAAAAAAGAATAGGGGGCAGTTCAACGAGAGACAAGCTAAAATAAATTTTTAAAACTCAGTAAAACGCATTGAATATGTTTTGCTGGATTTATTGAAAACTCTGAGCTCAGAGAGGCTGTGCTGGTGATGCTGACACAAGTGCTGTGTTCCCTTTGCAATCCCTCCTGCAGCACCTCTTGCTGCAGAGGACAAGAGCCTTCAAGAGGCTTCCCTGGGCATGTTTAACCTGTCCCACAAAGCAGAGGCCACAGCACCTCCAGGCTGAGCTGACAGTGCCCACACAGTGGCACAGCAACCCTTTTTCTTTGCCAAGCACCAGAAAACCAGAAGGAACCAGGAAACAGGCTCAGCCTCAGAATAGAACTCAGTGGTTCTCCTCAGAGCAGCACAGGGCCTGCATCTTACCCCCTTTCTGGTGGCACCTCTCTGAAGTTTCCTTTCTAACCATCCAGCCACATTTAGATCAAGTCTATCACCAAAAATAAAAAAAAAAATTGGATATTAATTAGCAGGTCCCAATATATTCAGTGAGAAACTGCACTAAAATATTTAATAGAGGAAAAAAAAATTCTCTTTCCTCTTCTTTGATCCAAATATTGATTTTCTTATCCAAAAGAACCCATGCTTTCAAGCCCAACTGGGGTGTCTTGTTTTGTGACACATCTGCCCCATTCTTCTGCCAGGGGCTTTTGACACCTCACCTTCAGTGCCATCCTCTAGGAACATCCATGCAAATTCCAGGCTTTTCTCAGCATATTCTGCCAGACACCCAATGTCTCCAAATGACTTGACAGAGAAGACACCACCAGGCAGAAATATGGATTATATTGGGAACTGGGTTTGATCACTCACTTCCCCTTGGAGGTCAGACTAAATGAGCCATTCTTCCTTCTGAGCCAGAACACAGGGATCTAATGTTCACTCTACAGCTAATACAGTGAACATTCACAGCATTTAAACAATGAACCTAAAAACCAACATAGAGCATTAACAAACCCCCAGGAAAAAAATATTTTTTACTATCAAAGCTAGATGCAATCTCATCCTTCTCCTATCACAGCCCAGTGATTCCCTACTCATCCCACTCCTGATGGAACAACATCCACTAGCAAAGCCAAAGTGGAGATCCCAGAAGAGATTTTGCCCCCCTGTCCCTATTCTGGGTAGTATCCCCAAACTAGGCTTCCATGTGGCCTCTCAGCACCCAGACCTGAATGAGATTTATCCTTCTACTCCTCTGTCACCTCTTGCTCTCTGTTTTTTGAAGAGGCAAAACATTATTCCTGGCTTTTCCCAGTGAAGAGCAGAGCAGGGATGCTCAGGGTTCACTCCATGTTGTGCCAAAGGCAAGTGTGACACACCTGAAACCAGCTGTGTCCCACTACAAACACAGCCCAGGAGCAAAAATCCTTCTGGGAACCTCCCATCTACTGCAGTACCTTGATTTCCTACAGGTACAGGACGGGAATATTGACCAGCAGCCTTTATATAACAATTTACAGTCACACAGGATGCCAAGCTGTGCATTTTGTTCCCTTTTTAAAGCTAATTTTAATTCAGAGGGAGAAAGAAAAGTAGTTAGACTTTTTTGACAGCATTTTATGCTTCTATAGTAAATAGAAAACACATAGAAAACCCTGGAAATTCAGCAAGGAGTGGAAAAAAAAAGACTTTTTTGGATGGCAGCAACGTGCGTCAGAGCGGCCAAGTTCAAACCCAGAGAAATTTAAAAGTGGAAATGCAGACCAAATCTTTGGTAGAATTAACACTGAAAGCTGCTGGAAAGAAATAGTCAGACTTTATTTTGAGTTTACAGCCTAATTATTTTCATATAGAAACTGTATATTGGGGTTTTAAAAAATGACTTCTTCAAAAATAATTGTTCCACTTTCCCAGCTTTAAAGGTTAGTTTTATACAGCAGGTTTTAAACTGCCTCCTTCCATGGTGGGGTTTTTTCCTGCCCTATGACTTCTTTTGGAGTTTACAGCATGATTATTTTCCCTTAAAAACTATTTTAATAGACATAAATACCACGAAATTGGAAGGAATGAGATTCTACAATAAACTCATTTTTGACAGAGAATAGGAATTGGAGAGCCAATACCCTCCTGAGCTGCAGAGTACCCAGGGATTCCAAGTTCCTGGATATAAAGGAACAGAAGTGACTGTTCCTCTCCCAAACAAAAGCAAAGAAAGAATAGACCCACGTTACTTTATAAATGAAACAATCTTATCTGCTCCTCAACAACCTCAGAATTAAACAACCCAAGAACGTTCCCTACCACATCCCCAATGCCAGACCAAGGCAGAACAGGGCTGAGATTTAATTTCTTGATGTCAAATAAACTCCCCCATCCCATTTAACCCAGGCACAAACAAGCTGCTGCTTCACACGAGTGTATTTTCAAGCTGAAAGCTGAGATGATAATTGCAGAGCGAGAGCTGCAGCTCCAGTTTTATATTCCTTAAAAAAAAAAAAAATAAGAAGTAAAAATAAAGGGAGGAGGGGGGAAAAAAGGCATTAGAGGAAAGATAGAAACAGCAAAGCAGGTTAAATGCAGAAACACAACACTGTGCTCTTGCCAGACGGACACATACCTATAGATACAAGCTTGTGTGGAATATGACCACAAGTTCGGATCTACGGGTTTGTGGCCCCAGGCAGGGATCTCTGCTGTCATTTGAAAGGTTTGGGGCTTGATTTTTGGAGGAAAACCACTTCTGCAAATGAAATTTCAGAGCTGTTAGTGAGGAGCAGCCTTCATTCTTTCAGCACCTTAAAACCCCTCCTCTGGAGGATGGGGGGCACAGTTGCTTATTGACTTTGCTACAACATAAGCTACAGTTTCCTGCACTCCCACGTAACCCTTGGAAAGAAAATCAGCAAAATAAAATGAATTTTAAACCAAACAAAATAAAACAGGCCGTGTTTCTTTCTTGTAAGTTCTTTGCTGGACAGAATCACTGGTGATTACACAGTACTGAGGAATTACCAGGCAACACTGGAGGTATATCACTGACAGTGTAGCAAATTACCCAACAGCAAAGTTTTTGTGTGTAGACGGAGTGACAGTCCACAGTCATCCCCCCACCCTGCACAAAGTTGTCTTGTTTCCATTCTGGCAGCCTGGGTTGAAGCAGAAAGAAGAAACCACTGCACAAGAGTTGTTTTAACTTCCAGAGAAGTCATTACTGCTCTGGGGTTCTACTTTAATTCTATTTTTAAAGAGAAAAACCCCTTTCACTTTGCAAAACAAGCCAGAAATTTCTCTTAAGTCCAACTCTCTTCATTTCTTCCTAAAATGACAGCACCAAATATAAAACTTCTTTAGCATTTTTCTAAAAAGTCCTGAAAAAAAGACTTTGGAGCAGAAGTTTTACCAATGTAAGTGAGACATGTCCCCTCCTTCCCCTGAAGTTTCCAAGTTTTCTTTCCTGCGTAACTAATATTTCCCATTTTATTGGTGGGCAACTGGTTGGGATTTAGGCTGAAAAGCAGCCAGGCTGTGAGCTCCACATGGAGCTGGTGGAGAAAATCAGTGACATCAACTGTTGCTTAAAGTGTCACAAATGTTTCACGTTCTACCTCTGCCCTTCCTTCACGAGACAAACTGCTTTAATGCAAGTTAATATTATTCTCTCTAAAATGAAACAGTCAACACTTGGAAAGGAATTTTGCTATTTGGATGCTTTTCGAAAATTCCCCCATTTCTTGTGTCAGTTCTTAAAATAAATCACTTCAACCTTTCCAGCCTGGTAAATATGCAATTATAAAATACAATTTTTCTTTATTTGGAATTACTGCTTGGGCTGGGTTACCAGAAACTCCGGTTCCATCCAGCAATAGATGTTAAACTTTCACCATCTGTCCAAAGGTTATCTAAATCACTCCCCTAAGTTTAGATTCTTCTGCTGATACTTACCTTAGAAGCCTCCAGCTTTCTCAAAGTTTTCAGCACTCAAAACTCACGCTGCAGGGGATGAGCATCTCTGAAAAACCACGATAACTGCCATGTTGGGGACTAACTGGGATTTAGGAGCCCCCCAGGAGTCAGAAAGCTCTGTCCCTGCAGTGGTTGAGCACGTGGTCCTGCAGGAACAGCCCCATCCTGCACAACCACACGTATTGTGCCCTCGGAGCTGCAAACGGAATACAACAAATGTTACCCTGCCAAAAATAACCCAAGCCCTCCATCTACAAAGCTCATTTACTCCAGGGAACCTCAAGTTAAAATGCAGATTGTCTTTTGCCCTGTCTGATAGGCACAGTATTAGGAGTCAGGAATGTTGCTGCTGTGTGTACCAGGATTTCTTGGAGCGGCAAGGAATTTTTCCTTATGCAAAACTGCACAAGACAGAATATTTTCTTTGTATTCACTGTATTCCTTTGGACCCTAATATTCTTTACATTAAGGTATGTCTATGAAGGCAAGCTAATTTGTGTGTCTCTCCACTGGCAAAAGAAATCCTTTATTGTTTCATGTGAGATAGGGAAAAAGCCACATTCTAGGGAGAGGTTATGGGGTTTACTCAGGTTTTCGAGTTCCAAAACTTTGGGGGTTTTTACCCTTTAATCTCATTTTCTAACCCCTGGGATAGCTCAAGTCCACGAAGGAAACCCAGCTGTAACATTTGGGTGGTCTGTACGTATCTCCTTGTGGTCCAGGACACGTGGCCTCACTTCTGACTGGGCTGCAGGGAAGCTCCAGGCACCCAGAGCCAGACCTGAGCCAGACCTTGGAGGAGGTGCTGACCCACACAGCAAACCCTCCCTTTACTTCCTTGCCTAAAAGAGGGCTGATCTCTGCTGCATCTCCCACCCCTTGCCACCTGATTGGCTTTCCCAAAACAAAAGGAGTGCTGGGATCCATTGCCAGAGCTCCACTCGGTGAAAAAGCAGGAGGAAAAGGGAAAGTAGCACCAGCTATCCCTGGAAAAGCTCTAGGTATGCCAAATAAATCCCTGCAGCAGGTCCCACTATAAATCTGACTGCCCTCTCCTGCATTCCTGCCCGGAGGGAGGCGGGTCGGTGGCACAGGGATGTCACTCAGTGGCACCTGTATGTTATAAATTATCCTGGAACCAACCTACTCCTTTCCACACATTTTGGAAAACAAACTCCTGGATAATTCTAGAGCCAGCGAATCGATAAAGGCAGCAGCAAATGAATGGTTTTGTTTGTTGAATGATACGGATTTTTAATTATTTTTATTTCGAGTGAGCACTGCTTTTCAAACAAGAATTTCACTTACATCCAATATATTCAGGGAGATTGAATGAGAGCCATAGATTACACAAGATCTGGGGTTTGAAACGTTTCCCTGCATTGATTAACCATACAGCTATTGTACCTTCTGCAAACCTGATGAACATATACACAGTGGCAGAAAATCCATGGTAGGCAAACAAATCAATCCTCACCACGCTGTATTTGTCTCAAATGCTAAGATTACAAGTAAAAAGTTTCAGTCTGTACATTAAGGGGCACAGTATTTATATTAAGGATTGTGATGTCCTTATACTGAGCATAATTTGCTTCCCTATTAATTTTATACTATAGCAACGACCACAGGATCAACAAGGCTTTGGCACTAGAACCTAGGACAGCCAAAAAAGTGATATATTTTTGTTAGTAATAACCAAGTATAAAACTGGCATTTTAGAGATTTATAGCCCAAGGAATATAGAAGGAATTCTGTAGAAATAAAGTCTCTAAAGACCCAACATTGGGGTTGGTCTGTGGGTGGTATTCTTGCAAACCACAAAGCATAAATGCCCTGTCCAGGAAAATCGATCATTACGGAATGCATTGTGTGCCTGAGTAAAAAGCTGTTTGCAGCCATTTCATACTTCTGCCTCGAAAATAAGACAAATAAGAAACACGACTACTAAATAACTCCCATTCTTCTCCCCCACCTCTTCCCCGCAGTTTTAACCCCAATCTAATAAGGCCCATAAATATATAGATAGTTAAATATACAACACATGCACTGTACTTAATGACCTGTACTTCCAATTCTTTAACGATTTCTGTACTTCAAATAATTTTAAGGAATTAGATGGAAAAGGGAGATACTGACTGGGAAATGTAGGAGAAACCAAATTACCTCAGTAGCAGCATTTTGCAGGATTTCTTATCGACCGTGCGCTGCCATATTGTTAGGCCCAACTCTTCAAGGAACATATTCTGGAAGACAAAATATTTATGGATATTTCCATGGCATATTTTCAAGAAATGGATTCTACCTCTCTATATCCAGAGGCTACAGCTTTAGGAGCAAACAGAACAGACAAGGTCCTAAGAGAGAAATTACTTCCCCCTCCCAGTATCTTAATTTTCCATTTACTTTTCTTTAAATGATTATTTTCCATGCTACACCTTGGATCAACCCACTCTTGCCCTCCCCTGCACGACGAGTTAAATCTGTGGAAATAAAACATTTCTTGTAACACAAACATTTAAGAAGTTTGCCAGTTCTAGTCCCACTAAAGCGATTAAGAAAAATAGAGCGACGTGGAGGTTGTAGCAGCAAACGCATTCCCTGGTAGTTAGTAACACGCATCAACTCCTTAAACTGATTAGTTATCATATCTAGATCCTTATCCAATTAAAGTTTGATAAAACAGAATCAAATAGGAGGATCGTTACCTGCTTTTGAGAAGGTTCACCAAGCAAGCTTTTTAAGCTTTTTGACTCTTTTAACACTGATACAAGGAATAATTATTTCTCTCTGCCGATGCGATTGTTAAAAGAAGAGAAACCCCGGATTGTGGTGGCTTCGTGGATGCTATTCTTTTTGCACCACAGCAGGATTCTTGGCTGCCAGTCCAAGCTGCTTTCACTTGCCAAGTTTTAAGATGCCGGTTTTGCCTTTCATTTTATTGTTCCTTTCGCAACGTTAAAGACCGACTTAAAAAACCATGCACAGCTGCTATCGGGGAGGGGGGGAATTATTTGAATTTTGCACAAGAATGGAGATGAGGAAGGAGCGCGCTGTGATGTAACCACAACGACACCCACAGAAATATTCCCAATATTGGGGGGGACGGACTCACGCTCCGAATCCTGGCGTTTCCCTACCACGCAGTTGGGATCTGGTGTAAGAGAAGGAAATAATAAAAACCAGCCAGAGCCACGATCAACCGTAGCCACGTTCGAGGTGGAGGTTGATCCTTCTCCCCCCTCCACCACCACCTCATTTTTTTTTTTTAAATCTACTTTCTGCGGCTTAAGACTATTCTCCCTCATCGAGGATTTCTTCCAGGGGGTGCAGAGGTTGGGAAGCAGCCTCCTAACAAAAGGATTCCCCCCGCACACGTCCTCCCACCCCACCCTTCCGCCGCCTGCCTCCGGTAGGATTCACCCATGCCCAAACACCACGGCCTTTCTTTGACGCAATGCCACGGGAAGAGACTCGGCACCACGGGAAAACCTCCCATCCCAATTCAGTGCGGGGCTGCTCCTTCATCCTTCAAACACATTCCTTTCTCGTAAGCGACTTTCATTTTTTTTTTTTTTTTAGCAGCATAAAAAGAAGGTGGGAATAGTTTTTTTTTTTGGTTGTTGGTGGTTTTTGTTGGTTTTTTTTTAAATCCCCAACTTCTCTGTCTAGGAGTTGATTTATTTTATTTTACTTGACGCAGCAACAAAACTGCTGGGACCAGTGCCAAGGCTCAAACGCATTTAAATGAACAAACAGCAACAAAAAGTTGTTTGTGATCCTTCTCAGGCTTTAACTATTAAAAGCATTACGGGGGCTTATGCTCTATATACACTGTAAAGTACAGAATAATATAACTGCTCCATCAGACATGCATGGAGTCAGCCAGAACAACCACGACTTGATGCAGATGTTGGAGGGACTTATACTCCATATCTGTGTAAAGAAAATTCCCACTCGGACACGGTTCCTTGGGTTACCCGTGCAGCCAGAAATGCCCACAGGGCAGTGGGAATGGCTGGAGACAACTATTTCTCCCAGTCCATAGATGCCTGTTTGTACAGCCTGCAAGGCAGAAAATGGAAGCTGTTTCAAACATACAATAATTGAGGGTGAAAACAGCCCTGGCACCAGCTGTTGTATGTGCAGAGGTTCACGGCTGACTTTACAGCAGAAGATGAACCCACCCCCCCATTTCATATTTGCAGAGAAAAAGAGACCGACTCCAGACAAAGTTTCTATGAAAACCAACAGCCTCGAACAAAAGCAGCGTGAATTAATAAGGGGGGGGGGAAAGAAAAACAGAAGCTTTGTTCTAAAGTGGAAGCATAAGATGTGAAATTTCAAAATCAGATGGCTTGGGCTGTGATTTCTTTCATTTAAATGAATTGATCTGTTGCTAAACTGCTGCTCTTGTGCCAAGAAACTTTTAACTCTTTCGGCTCAAACCTCCCCGTGTTTTGCTATTTTATTTTTTTCTCCTCTCCTCCCAAGATTGTAGCAATTAAATCAGAAAGGAGGAATTAAAAAGAAAGTGGGAAATCAAAAATAGGAGAGCATGAAAAGGACGGGGGAATCAAACCCACGAGCACATGCAGAACACAAAAGAGCCACGATCTGGAGCGTAGCGGTGCTTCGGTAGAACTTCTACTGTATAAACAACGTGATTCTTGCTCTTACAGCGTTGCTAAAACTTGGAAAGGAGACAGAAAGGCCTCCAACCTTCCCAATTCCACCTACAGCAAGAACTCCAGGGCAAACCCACCAGAACCTGGGCTATCAGCAAGGAAAACCACCAAATCCCTGACCTAATTCATTGCAAATATTCACTTACCGAGAATGCCTTAAGCATTTCCAATAGAACCCCCTTTTCTACACATGTGAAAAAGAACATAAAAAAAAAAACAAACTGAAAAGCTCTCCAAACCAAACCAAAAGGCAGCTGCTTTGGTAAAATTTGGGTGAAAGTTCCTAGTGCTTTTCCGTTTTGTTTTGGATTTGTTTTGCCTACTTTAAAAAAAAAAAGAATTTAAAAAAATTCTAAAATAGACATGTTGTAATTAGAGATAATTCCAGGGGAAAAATATTTATGTGTAGAATAAGACATAAAAAAGGGAAAAAAAAAGGAAAAAGATATTTATATATCTATATACCTCCCTCTTTCCAGTTCTGCTGCAGTTTCCCCTAAACTGCTGCTGCTTGCTCCAATCTGCTGCCTGCTTAACAACGGAATGACAGGCAACATCTGTTTGTATAGAAGCCAAGATCAAGCCTTCAAAATTTTTTTGGCTCAGTTTCTCCTTTTTTTTCTTTCCTTTTTCTACCCCCTCCCCCTGGAAAGCTTAGGGGAAAAAAAAATAGAAGTAAAAGAAAAAGTAAAAGCAGCCAGCAAGATTTTGAAACAACTCAAGAGAGGCAGGAACTCTTTTCCCCTTGAGTTATTTCAAGGTACAGCACTCGAGGAGAACTCTTTCCTTCTCTCCACCCGCCGTCGCCTCCTCCCCTGCTCTCCCCACCCTACAGCCTCTCTCTTGCCCCATGCTATTAATAAAGAATCACACAAACTGGGAAAAAAAAAATCCAACGTACCTTGATCCCTAAAAGGCCACTCCCTCTTATGGGGAGGGAGGGGGTTCTTCAGTAGGCAACTAAAAAAAATTGTACAGAGAGGGGAATATGGGATTCAAGGACAGACTTCCACAATCTTCTCACCCTGGTGGGGTTTTTTCCCCCCCTCTCCTCCATTGTACAGACTATAAAATCTAGTGTGCAGATTTGCAAAATAAAAGAAATTGTTTTGAAATGAATAAAGAGTTGAGTTATTAAAAAAATAAATTTAAATAAATAAAAAATCAGCCCAACTCCAAATACAATTCAAATGACTAACAATGTCAGGCTACTGCCAATTCTGTGGCAAATCAGGAGAAAGCACAATAATTCCACATGCTGAGATGTGAACAACTGGAAAGGAACCAACTCTCTAGAAGTCACAATGAAAACTCTTACGGTGCCCCCACTCCCAGCCATCCCCTTCTGAGTCTCCCCCTGTACCCTCCTCTCTCCAGGAGGGGGGGGGGGGGGGGACAAAGCCCACAAATTT
>VXBA01002841.1:364025-480944 GCA_013399895.1 Serilophus lunatus | reverse complement strand
GGAATAAAGCCACTAATTTAACAAAAGGAAAAGGAGAAGGAAAAACAACAAAAAAGAAGGGAAAAAAAATCAATCAAAGCTATTTAAAAACTCGGGGAATGTTTTATTCGCTGGTGATTTGGGACAACGCTCCTGCACGCAGAACCCCCCCCCATGAAAAAATGAAACAAAAAACAATTAAAAAATAATAATAATCAGACAAGTTGCTAAGGAGACTTGTGTAAACTCGGAATAGAGGCACATTTCTGGCCTTTCCCCCTATATTCCATCTCGTATTCCGATCACGCACCACTGCGGCACGATTGCACCAATGCACTGCATNGGGGGGAGGGCGGGAACCTTGGTGCTGAATATAAAATATAGGAGTCGAGCTTAGTAAGGGAATTTTAAAGAGGAAGTGTTATCCGGGCAGATATAGAAAGCTGCAAGGCTCTCGCTGTGTCTCTCCCGCTCCTCTCTCTCTCCCACTTCTCCTGACAAAATCCCCATCCCCTGGCAGATGTCTGAATCCCTGCCAGATCTAACAATGTCCGACCCACTCGCAGCCACCAGACACTCGGGGCCGCAGCCTGGCTCATTCTCTCGGCACAGTGGGGTCATGTATACATATTAAACAACCTTTTTTCTTCCTCCCCCCTTCAGTCCCTGGTGTGTGTGTTCCCAAGGCAGACATTTAGATATAATATTTTCACCTTCTACTTATAGGAAGGAGGCAGATTAAATCCAAGCCTGAACTATTTTGCGCGTGGTGCCCGTTGACCTTGTCTGGGACAGAGTTAAACTTGGTGGGTTGTTGGGTTTTTTTCTGTCCCTTGATTTTGGTGCAGGAAATCCATCTCTTTCTTTAAGCCCACCTTCCACCTCTCACCATCTCCTTCTGACAGACAGCTCGGTACCATCACTCAACACCTGCCTTTTGCTCCTTTTGTGCACTGCATTTCACGAGGATTTCCATCCTCACATGAGGAATCCAGTAATCTACAAATTCAACAGCAGTGCATGCAGGAAAAGCCAATTTCATGGGCTGTGCCTTGGAGTTGGTCTGAGAGCATTATCCTGCTTTCAGCTCCAACTGAGCAACCCGGGATAGAGGAAGGTGCCCCTGCCCATGGCAGGGTTGGAATGAGATGGGCTTTAAGGTCCCTTCCAAGCCAAACCATTCTGGGATTCTGTGACTCTGCAACTGAGGGATTTTCCTGAAGGCACCACATTCCAGAAGGGGAACCCAAAGTGCCCCAGTGAGCACCAGCTTCACTTTATGGGTTCACAACAGCACAGCCCCAGGAGGTTCCCACAGGGCTCAGAGCGGTCCCTGTCGGTGCCACCCCACCCAGGAGAAGCATGACCTTGGGAATTCAGGGTCCAACACTCATCCCCTTGCTATGCACAAAATTTCATGGAATATTCTGAGTTGGAAGGGACCCACAAGGATCATTGAATCCAACTCTTAAGTGGAGGGCCCATATGGGGAATTCCCATGAGGGTCTCGAGCCCTGTGCTCAGGAAGGCTGAGGGTGCTGAGCAGCCACACGTCCCACAGGCTTTGTCTCAGCTGCAACATAAGATGCAAATGGAGAACTGTGACTAATGCTCTTGACAAGGCATAAAGGAGGGACAATATGAGAAATGTGAAAGAGAAAGTAGAGTTGAACTTGGAGCACCGTGTGGAGAAAGGAGACACTGACCAGCATGAACAACTCGACTGGTTTCCTCCTCCTAATCTAATGACAGTCTCACACATGAGACTTTTATCACGGCACCCAGCAGGGCCAGTTCTGGCAGTGTCCCATCCTTCCAGCTCCAAATGACACTGTGAGGGCTTTACTAACATAGGAGAAAACCATAAAGCTCTAATTGCTAAATTTAGGTTCCAAAGCAAGTGAATCTTTGCCACTGCACAGAAGTCAGAGAATGAAAAGTGCATTTTAAAAATGCCCCTTGGTCTGTTAGTGGTCAGGTGGCCACAGAAGCCTCCTGAACCTCACTCCTTGAAATTCAGAGGAGTCTAGTGCTGCCTCCACTCCTTATTTCTCATTTCTCTTCCATAGCTCTACTGGAAAGTGGAACATTGGACTCACCTGGCTGCTTGTCTTTGTTTGGGAAGGAGCACCTAAAACAAAAACATCAAATCAACAAGTTAAAACTATTCATGAAAGATTGGGGTTTTGCCCTAACAGGTAAGGAAGGAGTAGAAATCATCCTTATTTCTCTTGTTTTGGTGTTTTTGTGAGTTGAACAAAGCATACAAAATAAACATTCCCCTTTCCCATTTTAGTGTTTTTCTGAATTAAACAAAGCACACAAAATAAACATTCCCCTTTCCCTTGCTTGTTCAGTTCCTTTGTACAGACTGATGTTCCAAGATCAAAAATGTGCAGTCAAAGCACCTTTCTATTCAGGTCCACACACTCAGAAACAGCTGAAATGAGGTTTAAGGTGTTGTTCCAGCTTTTGAAGGAGGTTTTCACCTCTACAGCAGAGCCAGGAGAAGGGATCATGCCACAGCTCCTCGTGTCAGTGAAAAATCAGTCATTTTAACTTAAAATCAGTGAGAATGGTACAGACCTAAGCAGACACTGAGCTGGATTAGGGAGGCTCACACACTTCTGCCCCCTGGGTGAGCTGCCTGCAGACATCCAGACCTTCAACGAGTCCAGGTGAGCTGCAAAGATGTTATTTGCCTTTGCCTCCAGCGATCCATCTGCAGTTCTCCTTTGAAAATCCCATCCTGCAAAGCAGACACATCCAGCCCTGCTGAGCCTGGTTCAGTCCTTCACCTTCAAGGAAAAAAACGAGCCTGGAGCAGCCCCAGTGAAAGGAGCACACTCAATACTGGGCAAAGATCTGAGCACCTCACTGCACCTCTGCTGCTAAAATCCATCCTGACCACAGGGAAACAACCATGTCTGCACAGCCTGGACACAACTTGAGCATTTTGCCAAGGAGAACAGAATCCACAGGTCTCAGACCACTAAACCACCAGTAATACAGGGCATTTACAAGGCATCAATATGGAGAGGAAAGTCAAGAAGTAGCACAGGTTGCCCAGAGAAGCTGTGGCTGCCCCATCCCTGGAAGTGCCCAAGGCCACGTTGGAGGAACCTGGGATAGTGGGAGGTGTCCCTGCCCATGGCAGGGGGTGGAACTGGATAAGCTTTAATGTCCCTTCCAACTCAAATCTTTCTATTACTTTATTATGAAAAGCTGAAGAGGCAAAAATATACTCAGCCCACTGCAGATGCAGTACAAGGTGCTTTTTCTGCCTTTCCAGTTTTGGGCCCTAAGGTTCTCAGAGGAATTTCTAGTGCTGAGGTTGACTAAGTGGGGCTATATTTTTGTTTTGGTTGCAAATTGGAAGCCACTATTTTTATCCACAAGTCCCCCAAAGCATCTGTTTCTCTCTAGCTATTTAGGATTTCTTTTTATAAGACCTAGTTAGAGGTATATAATTATTTTTAAACTTTACTCTTTGCAGCCACACTTACATTTTATCATCATTACATGTGTCATTATCTGTGCATTTGATCTGAGTAATTTGAAGATGAGGAGATAAAATCATTGCAGGGGGTCTAAGAGTTGCTTCCCCTCAAGCAAATATTTTGGGATAATACCTACCATTTGATACAAGCAAGCCTTTCACAGGTCATGCTTTAAAGTCATCTAGAGAAAGGAACTGTTTGGAAGCATCCACAGAATAGGCTGAATCCCCAGCAGAAAAGAATACCTCACTTGTTTCCAGCTTGTAGCCAAGGCACAACCATCTAGAAAAATCTGTGCAAACATCATCTGCTTTCACTGGAAACTCTATTCACAGGAAATTCTGTTTCTCCCAAGGAGTAAAAGATGGGGATATATCAAACTGTTCCATGGCTGGACTGCAAGACAGAAGACACTATGTCTTATTTAATGAGCTACATGGAGTCACAATTACAACAGAGCTGACAGAGCAGTAGTTTTGGACCACTTAAGGGTTCATCTAATGTGATGTAAATGCAGCTCAGGTCATTTAATTTAGGAGGCCACTTTCATTCTGCAGTTCCTCTGAAGGATCTATCTTGCTGCTACTAATGGCTATGGGGAGTTTTTATTGCTTCATCACTGCTGGCCCCAAGTGACAGGCAAGGAAATGAAAACATTCTGACCTCTTCCTCCAGCAGGCAAAACACACCTTCTGGTTACCTGACAGACCAGCTACATCATCATGCTCCAGGAGACACTCAGGCACAGTGGGATCCTTCCACAACATGGACAAAGCAGTGAGAGACCCAAAGTCTCAAGCCCTGGGTCAAATCTGAGGGACAGACACATGCAGGGGTGATGTCTGAAGCTGAATCTCAAAGGGAACAACTACATGTGCCATGAAACCAGCAACAAGATATGGAGAATTTCAGTTCCTGACAAGCAACAGCCCAAATCTCACCTAAGACTGTGTTGGGCTTGATGCTGTACTTGCAGTAAAAGCTGCTACACTGTCCAAAAGCAGGTCAAGTGCATCAAGTGGTGAGGAAAGTCACACGGTATAAATGGTTTGGGTTACGTTTTTCACACCTGCTAAGGCTTTCTAGCAAGAAATTTTGTCCTCTGTATGGACATCCATATGAAATCCTAACAGAGAAAATACATCTGTCTTCTTCTACCTTGAAATTAAAGCTGTAACAGAGACCAAGCTCAGTAAAATTCTGGACAGAACAGCAATGGTTCAGTGGGAGTGGGGACCAGCTCAGTGGGTGGGGAGGTGTGTCAGCCCCTAGATAACCACATCCATTAGGACCCAGTGAATACTGGTGAATACTGGGAGGTGTGGAGGGTGCTGAGGCCACATGGGTGCACATTTACCTCACCCAGGCTGCCCAGCCCTCCCTGGAGCTGCCCCTGCCTGCCGTGTGCCCTGTGGGGAGAACGTGCTCACACACCTACACATTCCTGCTGCATTATCCCAAGGAAAGTTCATTCCCTTGGCCACTGATGCACTGAGCTCCAAGCTAAGCAGCCCTCTGAGAGCCAGGGCAGAGACAAAAATGCTTGACTGGCATGTCATCAGATGGAAAGTCAGACACAAATCATATGGGAAAGTGTTTCATTGAACTCTGCTGTCATGTTTCTGTGACTCCAACCTTCAAACAAGGAACACTATGACCCAAAACAGGACAGCTGATTCCATATGCAAGTAGGTACAAATGAATTTAGTACAGAATAGATACTGACACACCTAATAAAAGTCTCCAGTAACTGTCCTTCCCTCTTCCCTTCCATCCTCACATGAAGATGGCAAGTGCCCATATCAGGTACCAGGGAGACAAACCTTCATCCCATTCTTCTCCATCAGATTGTAACTGTCATTTGCAAGGAACTTCTACAAATAAATGGATTCCAATGATCAGAACTTACTAACACACAGCTCACAAATATAACTTTTCACCAGCCTTTTAACATTGCTCATGGACATTCATTCCTTGGGCATCCAACCAAACCCAGAGAAAAATGTGCCCTACCTCCATTTCCTGCTGTTGCTACCCCTCAGTCCCTCTGACCCAGGCTGTTTCTCACTGTCACCAGGCTGAGTAAATATCATTAATCATCATGTCCTTCAAATTTGTCTGAGCTTTTGTGCTCTTACTTTCCAACTTTAAATGGTTTCCTCCTTGTAGGCACATGGGGCTAAAGCCCTATTTTAACCCTAAATTTAAGGCTTTCAGAAAATCACCTTCATCATCAGCCAGGAGCTTTCAGTACTGCAAGTTCACCACTGAAATGGTGAGAGCAGAGCACAACGTTTTACAGAGAGAAGCAGCAATTTTCAGGAGCTCACAGAGGAAGTGCACAACAGAGCCTGGAATTTATCTCACATCTCTTGGTTCCAGTCCAAATGTTTAAACCACAACATCATCCTTCAGGCCCGGGACACCAACAAAATCTTTAACCCTCGTATTGTAACATTTTTAATGGATTTTGAAGCAGAGATCCTGAACTGATGCTAGGGCAGGATCCTGATCTGACTGCCCAGTGTTCAAAGAGAGTGAGCCCAAGTTTGGGAGCTGCCTGCTGGACGACAGCCCACTCTGGTTTAATCTCTGATTTGGGCATTTCACACCCCGGACGTGACCTAGCACTCCACATATTTCTGCCTCAGCTGTGCTCTGACAGTTTGCTGGGCCCTGAAAATGGGGAGGGAGAATTTTCCAGATACAAGATCTTACTGAGAGAGTGTCCCTTGGCACTCGTTCCCTCAATGACCTCAAATGGGGGGAAAAAAAAAAGGAATAATCAGGACTTTAGGAAAACTGTAGAGTGGCGAGCAGAATTTCAAAATAACTTGGAAAGAAAATATTTAAGCACAAACCGACAAATTTTCTTGGAGGAGATTTGTGAGGAGAAAAAGGGAGGTTTCTATTGTCCAAAACACTGCTTCTCAGTAGGTTGCCCCCTCCCTTCAACCACAGATCCAGCCAGAAAATAAAGTGAAATATGTTGATTATCCCAGCACGAGTGATGGCTGGGGAGGGAAGAAGGAGGAGTAGGAGACGTGTGTCTACACGCTCAACATGAAAGCAAGGAGGGCTGAAGTGAAGCAGATTTCTATCTGAAAGCAGTCAGACTTATTGGGAGAGCAGGACATGACCCTCATGGCCACTCAGCCACCTCCTCTTCAGCCTGAGAGGAGAGAAAGGACAAGTGACACAAATGGGGTCACAGCTTAGCACATATCACACATCACCTAATGGGGAAAACACCTGCCTCTCTCAGTTTCAAACGACTCAGAGTGAAACTGTTCCACCACTTCAGCTTTTTTGGCTGCACATCCCCTTAGAACAGAGCACAGTGAGCATTTTATCTCATCTCCATTTTCTAAATCTAGGTCACCTCAATCTGGGCTGTGCTGCCAGCAATACCTCTATGATTTGCCACAGCCCTGACTTGAAATAAGTCAGCAGTGAGTTTGGAAATGTTGCACAGCAGACAGCACCTAATGAGCAGATAGAAGGGCTTCTGAAAGCCCAGTCACAGAAGGAGATGGACACCTACCTTCAGTGATGCTCACTTACAACCAAAAGCCAAAAAAATACCCCTCTTTGGCTACTGGACACAGACATAGCAGAATGCATCGTTCCTTACCACCATCCTATTCCAGTCTGGCTACAAAACTTGTCTCTGGTAAGAGGGGACGGGGGTGGAACAGGCTGAGAAAGTGGTTCTCATGCTGCTGTCAAACTTGGAGATACCTTGATGTGTCTCTTTCAGGTACTTGCAGATCTAAGACCAGCATAATTGAATTGAAAAAATTAAAGCTGAAATTAGCCCTCACAGTTCAAGGACTGCAGACTTCTCCCTCTCCTTGCTCATGTGGGATTGTGCCTCAAAAGGCCTAAAGGATGAACACATAGAAATTGGCCTCATTTGTCACAGCAACTGGAAGAGGGAGAAGTGCTTCAGACCTGCTTTGGATTAAGGAGAGACAGGAGAAATAAAAAGAGCATCTGACACCAAAATAAAACTATTTTGGTCACTGCCATATCCCTCATTCTAAATGAAGCAATTGTGGGCTACGTTTGTTTTGCATTCATAATTAGCAGACAGAACAGATGGCAAAGGCGTCGCTTAAAGCCACACGTCCGACAAAATAACCCAGGCTGCCAGTGCAGTTCTGCACAAGGAACAAGGAATACTTTCCCCTCTTCTTCCCATTGAAACGCATCCCAAAGAAAGGGGGCCGACAAATGTTTGCATGGAGTAGGGGATTCACCACAGAAGGGAACCCATTGTGTTCAGGAGTGTGTTGAGTGAGGGAGAAAAGGGCAACGGCAAATGGATTGCTAAGAGAACAAAAAACAGGAATGGAAACTACTGAGACACTGCCAGCAATGAAACAAGGGGCTCAAATAAACATATAGACTCTCCTCCCTTTAGTCTTGTGGCTCAGGAATGGGCTGGAACCCAGGACATCTGTGTTACATTTAACAGAGAGATGAATAGGACGCTCTTTATCAGGGAGGGTATCTGCTGTCCTACACGTGACTCTTCTCATCCTCTCCATACCTCTCCCCTGTGTAAGGACACTGGAAAACTCACTGACAAACTCCCCAGTTCACAATTCCCCATCCCTGGAAGTGTTCCAGGCCAGGCTGGGCAGGGTTTGGAGCAGCCCGGGATAGTGGAAGGTGTCCCTGCCCACGGAGATTGGAACGAGATGATCTTTAAGGTCCCTTCCCACCCAAACCATGCTGGGATTCTCTGAAACAACCAAAGCACAAAGTTTAATGCATCACCCACTTCATGTGGAGAGATCACAACCAAAGCCAGGACAGATTATTCCACCATAAATCTGGAGTATAAAACACATACGTGGCACTCACATCCTATCTCCTCTGCCAGAAGAACAGGAAAGGAATGGGATAACCCCCCCCCAACAAACCACATGCTACTTGCAGAAAACATTGAGGTGTTGCTCTATTGGGTAGTTCTGCACTTGTACCACAAAATACAGGTCTGTGAACATCTCAGAGGAAGAACTTCTCTGGAGAGTTTCTCCTGAGAGCCCATCTTGTGTCACACATTCCCTTTGTGTTCCCTTCTTAACCTCCCACAAAGCCCCAACAATTTAATCACGGTGAACATCCCTGCTTCTTGGAAAGAAAAAGGAGACACAGATCCTGATACAGTTTCATTCCTTTTATAGCCTTGTGAGGTCCTCGACAGCCTTGCTGATGGGCTACAGGAGGATTTTGGCACCCTGTCCCCTGAGCACCATGGATAAGCTGTTCCCAGCACACATGACTGAGCACTATGAGGACACAGACTGATGGACAATGCAATAAACACCAGGAGCTTTGCCTCACTCCTATTGCAAACAGACAGTAACCATGAGCTTCCAAAGCCTTTGCAGTCTTGAAATCTCCTCTCTGATGCCATTAAAATGCTGATAATTGTGAGTGGTGTCCAGGCATTGCAGCCACAGGCCTGTCTCAGATACTCTAAGTGTGCTAATAACTGTGGGCCTCTGTGATGTAAATAGACTAATAATGATGCTCAGGGCTCGGCTGATCCTCAGGAAAAGAACAGTGCCTGGAGAAAGAGCATGGATCTCCAGGAAAGAGCACAGGCTGAGGGAAAAAGGATAGGTGCCTTGGAAAGAGCATAGACCCAGAGAAAGAGAGGAAAGAGTCTCAAAGCTGATATTTCCACCTCTTCCATCTGGTCAAAGCCTCTTCCAAAAAATAAAAGCCTCTGCTGGGAGGAATACATAGCCCCATCTATCTATGGGGTATCACCTTCCTAAACCAGATGGTTCCAAACTTTGTGGACACTTTATTCCTATTTCCTCTCTGCTGTGTAGTGGAGACTCCACTTGGTTTTCACTTCTTTCCTCACTTACCTGAACATCCATGAGCAGAGAGCATTGTGCAAGAAACAGGCTCATCCAAAGCATCCCTGGGACTTCCCTCCAGCTTCAGCCTCAAATGACATTTGCTTTTTGTTACCCCCATTACCTCTAATCTCCCTGCTTTTCCCAGCTGCTCAATAATCCAGGAGAAGCACCCCTATGCCAAACCATCAGGACACACAGCCCAGGGGCATAGATTAATACCCTCCAAATTTAGAGCTGGACATTGGTCCACTGGCACAACTTTTAAACATTCAGCAACTGCTCTAAATTTGGAAACTGCTCCACAAATACCCCTAAACCTGTTTTGCATCTGCTGGGAATTCCCTTTAGGTTTGAAAGAGAGGGAATATCTGCTACCAGGGCACTGCTCCCACCATTTCTGCAGGGCCATAAAAATTTCACAGGGGTTACGGCTCTTGCAGGCAAAAGTCACACTGTGAGAGGTCTGCCCTGGTGGTTTCAGGCTCATTCCACAAAATGGCTCAGATTCCTTACACAGAAATCTGGGCATCTGAGCTGCTCAAGAGAGTAATTCTCAAAATATCAGACTCATGTTGTAGCTACCCAGGGGCTGCCACACACATCCTGCTCATCCCTCTGCAGCAAATGCAGTGACCATGCAAAATCACATGCAGAGACCTGAAAGTAGATCCCACCATCCTCCATTTCTGCAGCAAACAAGTGGTGAAAAGACCAAGGAAATAGAGAAGAATGTGTCACCCACCCAGGGTCTCCAAACCTTGCCTTAACCACCTGGCTGTCAGCTGCTTTCCAGAGTCATGACTCACCACACTTCCTGCTGAAGTTGTGGGGGGAAAAAAGATGGAATTTCTATTGGAACGGAATTCCCCCATTTTCAGTGGAAAAGAAGGGTTCAGTGCATTGAAAGATGGAGCACAGCTCCTTGATGTGCTGCTGCCTGAGGCAAAGAGGAAACCTGGGCTCTGATCCCTGCTTCAAGCACTATACATTCTGCATTAAATATTCAGCAATTAAAATGCACAACCAGCCCTCAAAGCTGCAATCTCATTATAAATACTTGCTGAAATAAAACAATTCACTAGTCAAATCTTTCCTACAACCACTGGAGGAGGCAGGAAGGTGAATACCTACCTAAAGACTTTGCCTCTGTCAATACTTGGCTATTCATGCAAAGCAGAACAGAATTAATGCAGGCTGGAATTCAGCACACATTCCTGCAAGATGGATGGAGTTCAAATTTCCTGAAGGTAGGGAGGTAACCGAGCTGGGATGTCCCACATCTGAGGTGACCACATGAACTCCTGAGCGATGCAACGAAAAGAAGCTGCTGCTGCCTCCCACTCCTTCCTCTAAGCCCTTAGAGCTCTGCATTTTCAAAGAATCACAGAATGGTTGGGCTTGGATTAAATACCATTTAGTTCCACCCTCCTGCCATGGGCAGGGACACCTCCCACTGTCCCAGGTGGCTCCAACCTGGCCTTGGACACTTCCAGGGATGGGGCAGCCACAGCTTCTCTGGGCACCCTGTGCCAGGGTCCCCTCATCCCCCCAGAGAACAATTTCTTCCCAATATCCAATCTAAACTTACTCTCTTTCAGTCTAAAGCCATTCCCTCTTGTCCTATATCTGTCCTATATCACAAAAATATAATGCTAAATATGAGGAAAAAATGTTGTGAGGGTAAAAGGTCTCCTTTTGGCGGGGGTAAAATATAGATTTTTCTCCCTTAACTTCCCAATTCTCCCCCTGATCTCCCTCACTCCCTCCCCCACTAAAAATAGCCCATTATTCACACCACCCAGGAACAGATTAATCCCACTGAAGTCAAGGGTAGTTTTAAGACTTCTGAAAACTTGGTACATGCCTAATTTAGGCACCAATGAATTCAGCAGATTAACAAGTGTCAACATATTCATGCCCAGGGCTTAATCAAAGCAAAAGGCATTTGGACCCAGATTTCAGCAGCAGCAGAACAAAGCTGGGGTGGTTATTACATGAGCACACACGTTATTCCCTGGTTCACAAGCCATATTATCATGTTATCTACTCCCATATGTGTGTTATTCACTGTGCTGCACAGTAGGCATGTGTGCATTCAATATTTAATCTTCAGTGCCACTTGGGGACATCAATTAGACATGTGTTATATCTCTTAGAACACACAGAAGTAGAGAAGGAGAGAAAATGATGAATCTCAATGCACAGAGAGGTGTTTCAAATCCCCAAAGGTGAAGCCCTTTACAAATGGAGTGACTGGGTCAAGTCACCTTTATGCACAGAGCTCCTGTAGGTCTTAAGCATTGTCCTACCATTTCTTCATGGTGGGAATTTTACCTGGGATGTTCAACACCTCTCACTTCCACAGCATTAATTTCTGCCCATGGGCAAGATCCTCAGAAGTGCCATAAAATATGCACTTACCTCATTCCTACAGTCTAATCACAATGTCAAGGGAATGAGGTAACCAAGCTCACCACCAATAAATTCATCATCGTTGTTCAACCCAAGTTTCCTCCCTTTGTTTTCATTATTAAATTAAACCTGTTCACATCTGTGCTCTTGTGTTAATGCATTTATGGCACCTTGAGTAACCATTCCCTCAGTGGGAGGCTGTGTGAACCCCATCTTGAATTCCAAATGTCCTGCTGGAAAGACTTGGGATGAGGTGTCTGCAGCCAGTTCCCAGCTCATAAAACAACGGACAGTGCAGAGGATTCTGGAAACTTCTACACAAGAAACCTTCCTGATGTAGATCGGGTGGGTTGGAAGTGACTACTTCTTTCTAAGCTCAGGAAACCAGGATGAAACACCTCAGGAGTAGCTGAGCCATCCTCAGAGCCTCTTGAAAATCAAGCTTTTTATTGATTTTTGCACTTCAGAGCATGCTGGAAAGCCTCAGAACTTCATAACACCAGTGATTTTGACAATGAGACTCTGATATTGCTCGGGGCTTGCAAAAATACAGATAAACAAGTACCCTGATCCCAACATTAAGACATACTTTCTGATAACAACTTGAAGGTTCCTTTGGCTTTCTTTCATCCTGTTACTATAAATTCTTGCCCAAATTTCTCAAGAGGGCAGAACTTGAATCCACTCAGATGTACCCATGCAGTAATAAATAAAACAATAATTAATAGGTTACTTAGATAAAGGCTTTCCATCCTAAGGCAGAGGAAAGTATTAGTTAATTAATCACCCAGTTGGCATTAACTTATCTTTTGGCACCTACAATAAAATGTAAATCTGAAACAAGTTGGGGGTGGTGGCGTGTGGAAACAAAGAAATAAGAAGCCAACAATAGTTTTGGAAATGGATGACAAAATCCAAATGTTCTGCCTCACTGCTGCTAAATTAAGTGCTGTGTTATCAGTGCAAAGATTAAAAAAGAGAGATTTTCCTCTGAACCTTAAGTCACACTCTGGAGCTGCACAGGACATGACAGCAGCAGTGGAGACAAGAGGATTCACTCACCCTGGAAATGAGTGGAAATAAAGAAGGATCTGTTCACTTCTTGATTTCCCCAAACAAGGTTCTATGGAGTAAAAGAAGAAAAAAGGATGTTAGTTTATTGTCCAGAGGATGAAGAAACAATCCTCACACTCCCTCCCTTCCCAAGCTCCATCCAACCCACCTTTCAGCCCTTTTTGCCCAAACTGCCCCTTTTTTACACTGCTAAGTGGACAGGGCTCTAGTGAGATCCCAGTGTTAGTCAAACGCTGTTCTGGGAATTATTTGAGTTTTAAAAGGATGAGAAAAATTGTTTTCCCACCTTCCATCAGAGGATCTCAGCTGCTGAACAGAGATGAAAGATCCTCATATGGAATTGCCTTTTCTCCAATCGATTTTTTTTGGCTTCTTTTGAGTAAAATTCACTCTTTCAGGGAGAGGCCAGATCCACAAACATATGCACAATGCACAATGTATGCAGCAATTATGCTTTGTAAAATGCAGTTAAAATTAAAAACATCACAGCTGGCACTTTTACCCCAAATCCAGATGAGAAGCAGCAAGGGAAATGATTACATACATGTCTTCCTAAACTCCAATTAATAAACATTGGGTTCAGTTTCATGACAAACGTTTTGCAACCACCTGTGGGTGTTTATTTGATCAAAGGAGCTGCATTCCTTCCTGCCCAGGCACAGGCAAATCCCTGCCTGGTAAAGGAGGCAGAGGGTGGATGTGCACGCTGCTCCTCCAAAAAGCCATTCTATTACCAAATTAATTGTGACTAAAGGGAAGGTAAAAAGATTCTCTTGAACTACCTTTGCTCCTGCCTTTAATTCAATGTATCCTAACCAATATCAGCCTTCGACAACCTACTCTCACCCAGGACTCTCCAGAGCCTCTAAACTCAGTGCTGGCAGAAGGGATGAAGGCACCTGACACAGGGCAGCTCCAGGAAATCGCGCTTTTCCACAAAGCCAGGTTCAATACCCCCAAATCAATGTATTTCTAATCAATGAGCCTCCTCAGGCACAACACACAGGCAGAGCCCACAGCTGCTCAGAGAGCCTTTGCAACCCCCTCCAAATGAAAACTTATTCCTCCCACAAGCCCATAATAATCTCTTTCCTTCTGCTTCCATTTTTGCCACCAAAATGATACAAAATCCAGCAATTCAGCATGTTCTCATCGAATGCACAAAAGCCACCAACACCTTGTCTTAGCTGCATCAAAGTCCATTCAGAGGCTACACTTTTTCCCCCAACTCATCCAGCCAAAGAGACTCCCAAATCACCAGTAAAAGGAGGTAAAGTGTTCCTGGATCTCTAAAGAAAAAGAAGATGCAGATTTAGCTGTTGGTATTTTTTTTTTCACTGAATCCTGCATTCATTAATTTCAAGAATGAAGTCAGATTTTTTTTTTGTTCTTTTTTTTTTTTTAATGTGGCTGGTTATTTGATGAGTGAAGCATTAGATTTGTGAGTTGTTCTGCAAGCCAAAACATGCTCCCTTTCATTCATAACACTGAGCTGCTCTGCGTTAAACAGCCGATTATCATGAATGAAGTGGGTGTAACTTCCTTGAAATCCTCCAAAGACCTGTCAAAGCAGAGCTACTGCAGCTCAGTTTTCTCCTTGAAGCGCACAGATCATTGGTTTAATTGTTCCACACTGATCTTGAAATGTGCTCTCCTGGTTCAAAGCATGAGGCGGTCTCGTTTTCGGAGGAGGAAAGGGGAAGGGTGGAGAATGGTGCCTCAGGATAAGAGAGAGAAGTGGGGATATGTCTCAACCATCAAATTTAGATTTTCTTTTGGAATCTAAATTAAGCTTCATCCATTTAAAAGTGTGTCAGACAAAACCTTACAAATCAAAGCCCTGGCCTGTTTTGCATGGATAATCAAGAGCTCTTTCCCTAAGAGGAAACATTTAACCTAAAGAGAAGAGGGCTGGTCTTATGGTTAAAGTGTTGGCCAGGGATTTAATACATTTAAATTTGACTCCAGGTCTGCCATTCTCCACCCCCTTTTCCAACCCTTTGGGGCTGCCCCAGTTTTATCACTTTAACAAAGGAACATGCTGATATTTGCAAATTGTGATGGTCTTCGAGCCTGGAGACAGAAAAACTGCAGTAATAAATAAACATACATTCCATCTGTGTCTATGAATTTGTTTAATATAAAGGTCTTTCCAAGAATGACCATTCTCTCTAATAAAAGCACCTGCAGCATCTCAGCTTTTCATCAGCTCACACTTCAGGACACCAATGGATGGATCTTGGCCAGCAATAAATTGTGATCACAACCCTGACTTTGGAGGGCTCACCAAATATCTGATCCATGTCTGAACTCTTGCCTAAATACTTTTATAGCCTGGCAAGCCAGAGATGGCTACAGAAAACCCACTGAATTAAAATAAAACCACGAGGACTAACACACTTAACAAGGGTGAGTCTCAGGAGACACTGGGAAAAGTGGCACCAGTGCAAACTATTGAAATTTTCATACTTCAGCTCAGATTTTCTGCTAAATCTCATTATCTCGCCCACAACCCAAACAACAACAACAAATCTTGATGGTAGTTTCATGACAACAGTTTTTACACATCTCTTAACAGCTCTAACACTAACAAAGGCTGGTGCTTCGAGGAGAAAATATAAATATTTGTCCAGGATTTTGGAAATCTCAAAACTAGTAACACATCGCAGCCAACTCTGGAGACAGCACTGCTTCCCACCTGCTCCTGAGTCCTTCATAACCTCCCTGCAAAGAGGTGATGCCCACCTGGGAGCATCTGCATTTGGCAGGTGGGTCCTCCACCAGCTCCATCTTCTAAAAATCCCCATCTCTCCCTCTCTTATCAGCAAATGGAAATCACAAAAACACGTCCCGAGGAATTACTCTGCTTCCATTAAAGCCTGGGAGAATTCTGACACCGGTTTAAAAAGCAGCAAGAGCTGGCTGACACACAGGCAGATCTGACAGGTTGCATTTTCATTCTCGTTATTATTATGGGCATGAGGATTCATTTCTATTTATCTTTAGCTGGCATTCAGTCCTGGATTTAAACTGCATCTGTGGTTGCATTGCTGTGAAATGTATCACTACGTATGACTCACATTGCAAAGGACACGTTTGTAAACTGACCCACCATTGACAAAATCCTCTCCTTCATTTGGAGGAGGCGAGATGAGGCATAGGTTCCTTGTCTGATTCATTTCCTGGGGAAATTTTTACTCTATGCATCTTTTTCAGTCCTTATTCAATCAGCGAGGAGTGAAGTGATTAATACAAAATCCACGCTTGACACAGAGTGGAAGGATTCATTCAAATTCTTTTAAAATCAGCGCTTAATTAATTGCTTAGAAAAACAACCCATTGCCAAAAATGCAGGGGATTGTTTTTTGGCTTTTTTTTTCCTTTCCTTTTTTTNNNNTTTTTTTTTTTTTTTTTTCCCAGTTCAGAAAGCTTTTTCAGTTGAGAAACTAATTACAGGCAACGGCACACAGCAAAATGCATGAAGGACAAAATCTGGCACCTTTTGAAATCAGCCCCTCGGAAGGAAGAATTAGGAACCTGGACAGAGAGCTCCAGGCAGCTCCAGCTCCCCTGCTTCTGGTTCTCCAGCTAATTCACTTACATCCAGCTCTGGTCCTGTCTCCCAACACTGCAGAAATCCTAGGAGAGCTGGATATCTAATGCCTCCCACAAACACAGACAATGATCAGAAAATTAAAATTGCCAGAAACAACAGATAAGACAAAGAGAGCCCTGTGGAAACTGCTGTAAGTTTCTTGACAATTTTTATCTACCTGATTATTCATATTAAGACAGTACTAACCAAGTCCAGATCGGGATGGGGTTGGGAACAATCCCTGGGGCTTGGAAGGCTGTGCAGAACTTGGCACTCAGGAGCAGGCTTATTTCTCCATCCTATCAGGGTGGACAGTGTTAGCCTACAAAATTCGGGAGAAAAACGAGCATGTCCTTTCCCTTCATTTCTTCTCTCTCTCTCTCTCTCTCTCTCCACATTCTTCTCCTCTCGCCTTTTTCACGGCGAGCACTGAATGATGGGATTTTTGACATCAGAGGAAAGTCATCCCTTCTCCACTCCCCCAGCTCCTGGCTGCTTCCTCCTTAGACACGTCTGTTCGTTTGCATACTATATCCCCACTCAAAGCACGGGATCAGCTGATCCGACCACAGCATCATCTAACTAAGCATCCTAAATCCTGCCCAAAGTAGACCAGACTGACTGGTTCGCTCACCCTGCCACCAACCAGCCTCTAAAGTACATTCTGTCACTGCTACAAAGCTGGCACCGACTATAGCAAAGTCATTGTTTAGTCAAGGTAAAGTGACCTCTATTTACTCAGACAACTCAGCTGCCTACAGGGAATAACTGGGTTGGAGATAAGTGAAAATGCGCTGGGAAAGTTTCACTTTGGCTGGGCTGGTGCTTGCTACAATAAGCTAAATGTTCGGGCAGTTCATGCCCTCTCTCCTGCAGTTTCTCCAGCCCTTTGATTTATTATCTGCAGCCAGACAACAAATGACCCCGAGTCTGTGCTGAGCCAAAGACAGATGAGACTTGTTCGACCAAGTGTATTTTCTGATCCCAATAAATACTCCGTTAATTATCATAAGCTGCCAGGCACCTGCCATAAGTTGTTTATTCACGTATTGAAGAAGAGCTTTCAGGGAATCGAGTCGTTTTCTACACGCAGCTCCTCATTTCCCCCTCAAGGAACTCCAGTGCAAGTTAATTCCAGCTGCAGTTCAGGGGATGGGTGGCCAGGACTGCGTGAGGGACAGGACACAGGTTGGTGGGATCTGAGCACCACCCCAGGAACCGCGTCTGCAGTGACTCAGACGTGACTCTGAGTCACAGGAGCTTCTCCTGCTTCCTCCTTTCTCCGGGGGGCGGAGGTAGGAATTTCCTGCTGGCCCGTTGTCCTTGTAAATCACAACGTCCTGTTGCAGCAAACGCTGCTGGGAGGTCAGTGAGTGGGAGAGCTGGAGCTGCTGCCCAGTCCACCTGCTCGGGAGAGGGAGGGATGGGCAGCACTGTGCCATGCACTGGGAAAGCAGAGATAGCACAGCAGGACCCTGGTCCCCTTGCTCCATGTCATAGTTCCATCTGCCCCGACACCCTCAGGGACCTGACAACCTGATGGGAACTCCATACTCTCCATCCAGCAACCCAAGAACCCAAATCTCCTCTTACAAACACATGAATGACACTGATGTAACCTAGGTGATCCCTCTGACTCTCTTCAAGACACAAATGAGAAGGGAAGCCCTGAACACCTGCATGGCACCCATTCTACCTACGAAATTGAAGATGAAAACCAAGGTATTTGGTGGAGGTTCTGGGATAAATCCGACCCTTTAATGCCACCCTGTGAAAGTCTTCCCAGTTGACCTTCACAAAAATTGAATTTAATTACAGTAGCAGCTGGAAAGATTTCACTATCACCAAAGAACTCAGGAACATGGATGAGCTGTGCCATGATAACCCCGAGAAAAGCCAATGCATAACTGTGAGAAAAGGGATCATGAATAATTAGAAAGAGAAGGAAACATTTTAGCCTTGTGAAGATCACAGAGCAGATCCAACCTGTTCACTGGACAAAATCAGTGTTTGGAGTAACAAAATGAATGGTGGAAAGCAAAAGAGGGAAGCTGGAAGAGGTGGTACTAAGCAGAATTCCTGGTCATAGTCTAGGGATGGTGAGACAGGACCAAGTCTATCTTACACCAAAAACACATACAGAAGAAAAAATGAGCTCAGCAAACCAAGACTCTACACAAAGAGCTGGACTGACAGACAGCACTGACTCACAGGCTCACCTGCTACACAGCCACATTTTACAGTGTTTAATCACTTCAGAGTAACTGTTAAATACCACACAGTGACAAATAACATTACACAACAACATTACAAGCACCTACCACAATAGGATTATAATCCCTTCAGCTATGCTGGTACAGTTATATGACTTGCCAACAAGTGGGTGGGACTTTTCTACTTCTCTCTAAATAAATTTTCAGTCATGCACCTTTACAGTGGCTTCATTCATCCTTTCTAGGGATAAATTTGCTTTAACTATTGCAGGGAAAATTATCCCAGTGTTCAGCCAACAGAGACACAGAGGCTCGTGCAGGGAGATCCTCACTTCAGCCCAGGACTGCTAAAAGCATTTATGACACTGACACTGGCTGAGGAGTTTCTGGGTAGTCAAACCTGAATGGATTTTGGCACATTCTAAAAACTGTATGTTTTTTGAGAGAGATCAAATAGTTCCAATCTGACTTTTAGATGTTATCTGAAAGATGATGGCTCTTGGAGCATCTTCTGGAGCATATCATATCTGGGCATAAAAGACTGGTACAAAAAATTTTCAGGAGAGCTTTTCTGTCTACAGAGAGAGGTATAACCACATACAATGACAAGGAAATTAAACCTAAGCAGGTTTTGGCCAAAACCATGACAAAGGCAGTTCCCCCCTGGAAGCACTTTCTGAAGGACAGTGGGTGGTTTTCCATCACTCAAAGTTTCAAAATCAAGGCTGGATAGTTTTTATCTAGACAGATGCGGTTCAGACAGGGAAGTCCTTTGGGCAGCATTGCCCAGGAGGTCAGGGCAGAGCCTGCTGAGGATCCTGCCTGGATCCTGCCTGGATCCACCACCTCCCAGGCCACTCACCTCCTGCCTGCCCAGCGCTGCTCTCACAACACATAGACTTGTTGTTCACAGTCAGGCTGTTTCCCCACGGCTGACCAGACCTGACCCTGCTTAGATTACAAAAGTTAAAGGGTTCAGAAGTGAGGAAAACAGGAAATCCAAACAGTGAAAATCTCAGCAATAACGTTTCCTAACAAAGACCTTCAGATCTCACTCTCGGCCAACAGCTGTCTTGGTGACGTCCAAAAAGGACCATGTTTAGCCTGATGAGGACTGTCCTTCTGCCATTTATTTTTACCCTGTTTATTTTTCTATACTGTGACATTTTCCTCCTTTTTAAAGCCTTGGTCATAAACGAGGGCACTAATCCAGACCTAAGAAAACATACATGAGCACACGTACCCCATGTGCTTCCAATGCCATGGGCTCCTGGGATGGAATTCTCCCTACAGAAAACCAAACCTGTGCACCACTTCAAGCCCCTTTTGGGCCACAAATGCTTCAGAGTCTCTTTATTTCAAAACATCTGGAATGAGATGACCCATAGCTTAATTTATTGCACCACATTCTAGGGCTGCAAAGCAACTCAAAACATGATCCTGCGAGGAAGCAAGAGCAAAAGCTGAAGAGGGAGGAGAGCTCAATTTTGAAGAAAAATATCATATGTTTGTTTGTTTTACTGCTTCTGCATTTTAAACCTCACCCAAATATCCTGGCCTAATATCATATACAAGCATGGCTGTGATACTGTGATGCTCTGTGGGCCAAATCTGTGGGTGGCATAAATTGGCATCGCTCCTGTGCCATTGGGTCATCAGTGAGGACCTTGTCCTAGTTCTTTACAGACAGTATTACGGGAATTTAAAGAGGCTGAAGAGGCACTTTTAAGGCCTGGTTGGTTTGCATTCAAATTTTAAATTTCATCCACTTTTTTTTTGGAGGTGAAATTTGATTTTTCTCCCCGGCAGGGCAGGTTTTTGCCATTACACTGCCATCTAGTGCTGCGAGCTCGCAAGGCAAAAGAGCCGCCAGAAATTGGATGGGTGACCAACAGCAAGTGTCTGAGTCAAGCTGTGAAAAAGGACGTCCAGGAGTAAATTGGATTCAATTAAACACATAGAATGGCAAGATGCACAGCCAGTGGTGGCCACTCAACCACTCATGGTAGGACACAGGAAAACAAAACGCTTACAGCAGGAGGGGTTGCATGGAAGCTCATCCATTATCCAGCTGTTTTCCATGGTAAGGGACATTCAGGAGGTGCAAATTGGACACTACAAGTCTCAAAGTTCATTGTTCACCTGATCCAAGCTGCTGTTGCTCTACCAATTTATTTCTGCCAAGGCACCACCAAGCCAAGCCTGCACAGAGGTTTTTCACAAGAACGATGCTCTTGCAAGAGCTTTAATACCTCTGGCCATGTCTCCTGCAGCTTTACTGGATCCATCCCTCAGTACTCCCTCCTGTGTCCAGTTGTCTCAGAACATCTGGGCCAAATTTATTCTCTTTGTAATTGACTTCAGTGGTTTCCACCATGGGCCATGGATCTGTATCCACAGCCACTACTGTGATCAGCATCCAAAAAAGGGATTTACTAAGCAAAGCACGTCATATTGCTGACAGATAATCCTCCTGATACTGGACAGCAAAGTTAAAATTTAACATATGAACCCGAGATGAACTGACCTCCACGAGTTAAAAATCCCAGTCCTAATGTTTTACTCATCTAGAGGATATTTGTCCTCAGTGGTATGTGTGTCAGAGGGCGTGAAAGTGAGAGTGTCTTGAGGTTACCAATTGTTCATACTCATAGTGGATGAATCATATGATAACACCACAGCAACATCCTGTATAATTGTCGGGAGCCTCTATTTCTGGCAGTGTGTCCCTGCTCTGTCTCATGAGCAAATGTTATTTGGGCTTTACTATATAAAACCAAAAGCAAACAAAACGATACAACAGGACACTCTTTTGCAGGCACCAGCCAAAATCACAAGTGCCTAATTGAGCCTTCAGTCCCCCACTTCAGTGATGAATTGTGTGATGAAGTTAATAGGGCTGAGATGGATGTCTCTGCTCTTCGTCTGATTAGTCCATGAGCAACTCTCCACGTGTGAGTAACAATATTTGTGTTTCCTTAGCCACAGCTGAACTCAGTGGGACTATCACATACAGATCTGGGACAAGGCTTGCAAGGCAGTGGGTGCTCAGGGAACAAGCAGTGCATGGCAGGTCAGAAGATTTATCTTTGCCTGTTTTCCTTCGGGATGACTGAAGTCACTCCCCTCTTTCTCCTTTTTGCCTCTACAATCCTCAGGCTTTGGTGCTCTTTGAGAACTGCACCAAGAGGACACACAACTTGCTTTGCCAAGCTAAACATGGACCTACTCTTCAGTGATCATCTTTAAGGTCCCTTCCAGCCCAAACCACTCTAAGATTGCACGTGTGGAAAGCAGGCAGAGCCAGAGCATCACAGCGTTGGAGCAAACTCCCTGGGATGCAGTAAAAACACCAAGTGTTTGTACCTCCCCAGCACGAAAAGGCACCAATCCCACTTGGATCCCAGTGCTGGAATTTCAAACACATCTCTCTATCCCCTAAACACCATGGCTGTGGCACCAGGGGCTCCACAGATATCCAGCCCCTTTGGGATGGATACAGCTGCTCCATGCATCCCTCCCTTGGGAAATATTTGCTGCAGGCACTCTTGGAATACACACACTTGGGGCACAGGCCAAATCTTGTTTGCCTTCCTAAGGTGATGGCAGGATTTTGTCCCCTGGTTTGTGACTCTGGTTCTAACCAATGGAGTTCATATTTCAGCCACAGTCACAAAAACTTCAAGAGAAATGTGGTGGAAATAGCCTGAGAAAAATCAGGATAATGGTGCAACAACCTTTTTGCATGGACTAGAACTAGGAAAAAACTTTAAATCTTGTAAAACTATCCATTCAAAAATTTCTGAGCAAATGTTTTATCTCTCATTAGAAGTAACTTTTTGCTTTGAGTAAATTACTATTATTAGTAGTATTTATTTCTATATAGCTTTGACTAAAGTTTTAGTATTATATTTTCATATATTAAAGAAAAATTCAATATCAATTCAATACAGAATTCTTTTATCTATAGTGAATACAATTTTTAAATAGTCAACATTTTGATGAAATGGCAAATTCTGTTCAGATACCTTTTTTCTGAAGGAGGAGAGGGACAGGTAGAGGAAAACCTTCCACCAGAGAATTTCAGAGTATGTGCCTGTTTCTGAAAACAGCCCATTTTGACATGTTTTGCAAAATTCTCTTCTGTATAACTTGAAAAACAATATATTTCTAAAATGCCACTAACTGCTTACCACTCCTGTGTTCTGCTTTCATTGGAAATACTTACTTTCAGTATTTTAAGCACTACTTGCAGAAGGAATTTACAGGATATTCCCACTAATAAGAACGAGATTTTTAAAACAATTTGGGGGATTAGCCACATATCTTCCATTAAAACTAAAGCACCCTTGACTGCTTTAGAATCTCATGAGATTAATTTGAAGAAAGTCTATTTAAAATTAATGTAAAAGTGGGCCAATATCAAAGTGTGGGAGCAGAAACCCTTTTTATTGCAGGGGAAGAGGATGGGAATTTCTCCATGTGCAGCACTCAAAAGGTGCTGCTCTGGATTCTGAAGAGAATTAAGATCATTTAATTGTAATTAAAATTATTTAATTCTGTGTCAAAATAAACAATCCAACAGAAACCAACCAAAAAACCCCAAGCAAGCTACAATCAAACCAACAAATGAGCACATCAGCAGCAGAATGCAGAAACACTTTATGAGGTCATGTTTACTATTTTGGCTACAAATCTTTGGATCATTTGCTGCCATTTCACCTCCTTCAAATCCCAAACCTTAACCTGAACCTGTGTCTCACACAACCCCAAAATCTGACACCACCTCCCTGGGTTTTGAGAAACCCCTCTCTGCAGGACCAGCCAGGCTGAGCATTCCTTGCTCCAAAGAAAGGGAAAAAAATCCTGTCAAATTCAAAAAAATATCTTCCCTGCTGCCTCCTCCTCATTTCCTGGCTGCAGCCAGAGCGGAAATAGCTACATTTCCTGAGCAAGGCTGTTCTCAAGGGAACCTCAGCCTGTCTGCAGCAGCAGGGGCTGGATGCTGGGGCTGGATGCTGGGGCGTCTCTGTGGATTTCCAATGGGAGCTGGAATACCAGCACTGCACTGTTCAGACTCAGCAAGGGACACCCAGGATGATGGGGAGACAGGGGAGGGAGGGAAAGAGGGAGGAGAGGTAAAGTGAGAATAGGAAAATGTATTTAAAGAGGGAGAGAAAAAGGAAAAGAGAGAGAGACAGAGGAGAGTTATCAACAGGCAGAGCCTGTGTTCAGCAAAATCAGATGGAGCTCCATGGCCCCCACATTTGAAAGGAGTCCAGTCTCCCAAATATCCTTATTTTATATCCTTATTCAATATTCCATATAGTGGGAATCCATTTGTTCTCAATGCCTTTGAAGGGGGTGCTTTTATATCCTCCCATATTCTTAGTCTATATTCAATATATAGGGAATCCACTTGGTCCCAATTCTTTTGAAGGGGGTGTTTGTATACCCCTATTCTATATTCTCAGTCTATTTTAAATATATAGGTAATCTATTGTTCCCAATGCCTTTGAAGGAAGTGGCTATATACCCTTATTCCATATCCTTAGTCTATATTCTATAGAGAATACATTGGTCTCAATTTCTTTAAAGGGGATTTTTCTATAACCCCTATTCTATATCCTTAGTCTATATTCCATATATAGGGATCCATTTGATCCTGATCCTTTGAACAGGGTGTTTTCCTACAAACCACAGTCACCTTCAACCCAAAAATAGCAATTTATAAAGAAAACACAAAGGCTTGGTTGTAGTGAAGTGGGAAGAGATTTAGTAGCCCAGAGGGAGTGGGGAAAGATGGATGAGCACAGATTAGTCCTGAGAAACTCTGCAAATAGGTGGAGCAACTCACAATCCAATAAAGCCCACAGGGAAAGCCTCATCTTTCCTCCCTGCATTGGAAATCCATTCTCCCTTGGCATTTTGTGGCCAGGCAAGTCTCTAATTATCCAGAAAGGTGTAAAGCCCCAAAGAGTCCAAATCCCTTCCAGGTGGTCATCTTGGGTTGCTCTGGTCGATAGAGAAGCTAAACAGTATTTGGGCTTTTTTTTCTACATTATCATTGCAATGTCTGTGGGAAAAGAGGCTGAGAGACAGTTTGAATCCTGACACCATCTAAAAGTTGGGTTTTCATTCTCATCTAATTGTGTTGATGCTTTAGATCACAAATAAAGAGATACAGGCAGCTCTGGGGGTAAATCAACCAACCCCAAAGCTGAGGGAAATGATAGACACCACCAGCAGCTTGGCCTGGAGAGGTGGATTTTAGATGGCTGAGTTTAATCAAGAGAAATCTCATTTACAGAGGCAGTTTAAGGAAAAATAAATGCAAAAAATACATATATAAGGGCCTACCTCCCACTGTAATTAAATAATAATCTCAAAAACTGGCCATCAGTGACCTAAGGTCACACAATGAGTCTGGAGCTGTGACCCACAAATTCCTGAGAGCCACACTAGTAAGAACCAGGCTTGGACTTGACCTCTGCATCATTCTACAGACGGGATCTCAGTTGATAAAATTGAGCCTTGGCCTGACCAATATCTCACCCAATCAATCTGCTGAGCCTTCACTTTTTCCCCACAAAACATCTTTGCTTTGGTAATTATCAATCACCCTTATGCAGAAAGGTTCCTCCAATTTTTTTTTTTATCTACTCAATCCTTTGAGAGACAGATGAATTTTAATGATTTAGATTATTAACCTAAAGGTTCTTCCAGACTGGGAGGAACAGAATAATTTGTTTAATCATTATTATTATTTATAATTATTTAACATAGGGGAGAAAAATATCACCTTAAATGTCATCATGATGCTTTTTTAATTGCCTCGGATGAAATTCAGAATAATCATTACTCAGTAAATGTATACAGATCTAATTTTAAATACCCTAAGATGCTGGATATTTATCTGGAAAATGCAGAGAATGCATATTCATTACTGCAGGGGGAGTTGCAAAGACAGAAAAGAATTGATCAACCAGTTATTGAAAATTAATTCTTTTCCCAATTCACAGCAGGGCTGTAATTTGACATGAGGCAGAAAAATAAGCTGAGCCAAGTAATTTTTCTTACTTTTTCATTCCAGGACTTTAGTGTGTGTCCTTTAGGAGGAGGTGTCTTTTATGGATGCCAAAGAACCTGGTTTTGTGGGGCTATAATTCGAAATATATGTATCCAAGTTATCTGCACTTGGAATGGTCACACTGAGGGATGTCCAGAGCTTCAGTACCTGAGGAATATTGGTACCCTACAGGGAATATCAGTACATAGGAAATACATGAGACTCAACAGTTTCAAAGGAGTTCTTGTGGGTTTAGTTTGGTTTGGTGTTGGTTGGGGATTTTTGTGTTCATGCAGCTACTTCAGGGAGATGCACATGTACATAAAAAAAGGAAAGTTTTTTGATGGAACAGGTTGCCCAGAGAAGCTGTGGCTGCTCCATTCCTGGAAGTGTCCAAGGCCAGGTTGGACAGGACTTGGAACAACCTGGGATAGTGGAAGGTGTCCCTGCCCACGGCAGGGGGTGGAACAAGAGGAATTTTGAGGTCCTTTCCAACACAAACCATTCTGGGATTCTACGAAGGACAACTCTATGTAAGACCAGCATCTCAAGGGAATGAACAGCATGAAAGTGGGACGTGGGGCCACATGGGGAGGATCCAGACTATGAACCTACAAACACACCACAGCTCAGCCCAGGGAGACTGACAATCAAATTAAGTGAAAAGGCAACTGCCACCTCCCAGCCCACCCTGCTCATTCCTGGAATCCATTTGCTGCCTCAGTTTTCCAAGGACACATTGTGGCCCCCAACACCACCATTCCCAGGGGCTGCAGGGGTTCACCCACGGCAGCACCTCTGCCCTTGCAGAACAGGCTGCCTTCTGCCAGGAAACCTTCTGCAGTGAAGAACAACTCCACAACTAAACCCACAAATTCAGGGATAGGGAAAGGCTCCCAGAGCCTGGTGAAGGGAGATGGATTTGCAGGAGTTCCAGCAGGTAGCCCTGCATTTCCCCTTGCTCTGCCTTGTCGTACGTGGTGTTCCAAAGCCCTTTGTTTTCTGAGCTGGGTTAGATCAAGGCCTCCCAGTCCCATCCCATCCCATCCCATCCCATCCCATCCCATCCCATCCCATCCCTGTCTCTGTGCCCCCGCTGCTGCTCTCAGGGCTGGGGACAGGCACTGTGAGCGCTGGGCTCAGGGAAACATTTGCATTTTCATTGGCACAGGTACAGCTTTCAGAATTCTTTCAGGCCAGGCCAATTAAAACAAGCTGAAAACTGCTGAGTGAAGCAGTTTCAGCAAGGATCTGCTTACATTCCCCCTCTGAGAAAAGCGGGGGGCCCACTTGCTGTAACTCTCTCCCTCTCTGCACAGCGTGGGTTTGCCTTTTTTTTCCCCTTTTTCTTTTTTTTTTTTCCTTTTTCTTTTCCCCCTGCTCTTTTCTTTTTAAGGTGGAATAACTTGTGCCCTTTACACAGTGGCTCTAAGAGATGGATGGCAGAACTTGGGAATGTGGCTTCATTTTCAAACCAGAGCCCAGTCTGCAATAACAAATTGAGGCATGGGAATAAGAAAAAAAAAAAAGGGAAAGAAAAGAAAAAAACCACCAACCCCAAAACTGGTAACTCTCCACAGATTAACACACTTTACCTCCTTCACAAACCTTGCATGGTATTTTCTTAAAAAGGAATAAAGCCACATAATTAGCAATCAGTTGAAGCCTAAGGCTTTTTTACCACCACAGAGACTATTCAATGCCTACTGGCTCTACTAACACACTCTTATTACTCTTGGGTTTCATTTTGGACAGCCTCTTTCAAACCTCAGATGTGTTGTAAATGCACACTGACAGGTTAAAAGATACTATTTTTATACCCCTGAGCAAATAAAATACAACAAAGTTAAAAAGCCCATCCTTCTAGTGCTGCTTTATTTTATACTAATAATCCTCAAGAAGGTAAAAGGTTGTAGGAAGGATGAACCATCTCAGAGGGTCCCAGGGAATGAAGGATGTGCTCCAAAGGATCAGGTTTCTTCACTCCCACCTTTATCCCTGAAAAAAACCCCTGTTAATGGCAGTGCCCTTCCCTCTGCTACTCACAGTGGCACATTCTTTCCAACACCTGCATGCCAGGACTACCACAGAGAAAACACCTGCAAATGGCCTTGCATCAGTTTGAGGGAAAAAATGGGCTAATCCAGCAGAACAAACCACAGCACATGGATTTGCATTTGTTTTCATCTCTGAGAATGAGGCTGTGTCACTCTCAGGCTCGGGCTGAATTGATGTGAAACATGTATTGCATGTGAAATTTAGATGCATTTGGGGTTGATCTGGATTTCAAACAACCACAGGAGCCAGAAGGATCTGAATCCAAATTTCTTTTCACTGTAAATGATCTCACCTTGACAAAGCAGCTCTGGGTTCACACAGCACCCCACGCTAACTGCTCCAGAGCTGCTTCAGTACAACTAGAAACCAAATCTGACACAAAACCTGCTCACCTCATCGTCATGGCATTACTAATATGTTAATGAGAGGCACAGAAGAAACAAAACAGGTGACAGCTGGAGTAAATAGAAAAGATTTGAGGCAACAGAAATAGCAGATTTCTTAGATCATCCCTGAGAGAAGACAATTCTTTTCTATTTGCTTTCAGAGCTCTGCTCTAGGAACAAGCTGGCCCAAGGGACAAGGAAACTAGGACACCATGGCTATTCTGGATCAAAACCCTTTTCTTTTTCAAGGGCTGCCAGGGTGCCCTTTTGAGTGACCTCAAGCAGCTCAGCTTGTCACCTGCTACACAGGTGGCTACAAAGGCCATTTATTGATTTAATTAGGGCAGACAAAGAATAGACAACATCAATCCCTGAAGTACATGGAACATGCCATGAGCATCCTGTGATCCCAGCTCTGCCTGGATGGAGAACGTGAGGTTATTGATCTTTAGAAGTGGGAGCTGATCCCCAACTTTAATAGATGGCAGCATCCGATGTTCACATGGCCACTTTAATGCTGGAGTGTCCTGAAGTGCTTGAAAGGACACAGAGCTGTAAACCTCTCCTTCCTGTCCTTCCTCACAGCTCCACCTCCTCAATGGCCTCTCCTCTCAAATAACAACTCCCATCCCTCGTATCCAAAAGCAATAATGTCTTTCATCTGTTAGAAATATTTCCTGCTTTCTTTCCCTCACCGAGGAACCTCATTTGTCTCCGTTTGGATTCAGCTGTCCACAGAAAAAGCGAACAACAAGCAAATTATAACATCCTCCATGCAGAGAACTCTTGAGGCGTAGGAAAGGATTGGACTGAACAGGTGATGGTGAGTGGAAATCCTGGTAGCACAGGAAAGAAGGAAATCATTGCAACTGAGCTGTCTTGGTGGATCATGCATCCACCCAGCTGGGACACTTGGCTTTTAGTGGCATTTGCTAAGGCCACCTAGCAAATGTTGGGATTCCCCCAGTTGTGTCCTACTAGGCAGCCTTTCCTCCTGGCCTTCAAAGGGGGGGAAAAAAAGGAGGGAAAAAATAGAAGAGGGGATCAGGAAACACTCACTTGGTCACGTCCTGAGCAATTCCCAAGATGCGAATGAGCCCAGGCTTCCTGCTGTCCCCTCAAATATGTTATTTTCCACTCCCACCTTTCTCCCTCCTACTTATCTCCCTCCCCCCTTGCCTTCTGAGCCTGACTGAGTCAACTGGTGCAGATTAGATGCCAAGCAATGCAGTCTCTGCACAGAGATCCAACTCCCACAGACAGGCTGGAGAGATAAAAGCAGTCTAGTCAAACACTGTCCAGAGACAGCACGGGGAGAGCTGGGCTCCCAGTGCCTCTCACTGGGTGATGCCTTGAACTGGTGACACTCCAGCAACGGAACTGCAAGTCCTGGAGGCATAAACACTTCTTTCTGCTGCCTGTGCTTCAACATGAATGAAATGGGTCACATCTTCCAAAATATCCACTCTCTGGAGATAAGACTGATCGATGGAAACCCCTTTTTCAGGCATCAAAGACCTGCTGCTCAGAGGTGCAAGGAAACGGCCATTGCCAATCTGCAGCCGTGCCCTTCAGTCCACCCTCGTGCTGCTCTCCTGTCAACTCACACACTATTATTTTCCCCTCCAATGATACACAGAACATCATGGCATTCATCAGGGCAAAGAGCTCAGTGGCAAAGTGCTTGTCCCATCTGTGTCCCTCCAGCTGACCCCAAAAGCAGAGGGACAGAAAAGCTTTCCACGTTCATTTGGTCCATCTCTGGTTACATGATAAGAAATGCAGTTGACACGGCAATATAAACATCATTACTGACACCACTCAGATACACACTGGGTACAGGTCAGGCCACAGTGTCCAGGGGATACTCCATAACAGGAGCTGTCATATTTATCTCTGGCTTCTTCAGAGCCAGTTTTAGTTGTCAGACAGAGCACACAAAAGGACTATTCAGTGCAGCCCACGATCAGAAATAAAACAGATGCGCCGGGGAAGTTTGCAAAGTCCCCGGCACAGAAGGTTGGCAGATCTCCTCCCCGAAATCAGGGCCCATCTCCTTGGCAGCATCAGGAGCCCTGCAGCAGCCCCGGTGCCAGTGGCACTGCTCATGCTGTTTGCATGAAGGACAGTCTGGAGGACAAAGCACTTGGCTTGGCAGCGAACAGAGATGCAGGAACAGCACAGATGCAGAACTAAACCAAAGCTCAGAGGCCACCAGAGCTTTTAAACACTTCCACCAAGCTTGGCTGGTAAGGTCTGTTTTGCTTTTTTTGACACTTTTTTGGCAAATTGATGAGTAGAACGGGAAAGCACATTGCAGCAAAACCCCCCATCTGACCTGCTGGTAGTTTTACTCTATTTACACCACCAGAGAGGTCAAGGGGCAGAGAATGTATTTAGAGGTGAAGTTTCAGAGTCTGCAGTGGGGCAAACAGCAATTTTGAAGCTCCAGTAAAAGGGGATGCAGTAAATCAGATCCAAGTCTGGGGACTGATCTGAGCAAGGCCAGTTTTCTATCTGGAAAGAGCAGGGGAAGATTCAAATGCTTTAAGTGAGGAAAAAAAAAATAAAAAAACAATCCCAGTTTGAAATGAACTTCCTACCTATTTTAAGACCAATCCAAAATGCTTTTTTGTTCCTAGTTGGTATTTCAGGAATGAGTACAACCAGAGGCACCTGGTCTGGTTTTACGGACTGAAACGCTTTTGGAAAGGAATCAGATATGATTTGGACAAAAACAGCAGAGGCCCAGACACAGAGGCTGCCCTGGGAGACTATACCAGCTGTCTGCTCAGCCTCAAACCTCTAATCATGTTCTTGGAGGGAAAGCAAGGGGGACCTGTTAGGGGTGGCTGAGCTCCGTGCTCGGGGCCAGGTCCAGGCGGTGGAGCCAGTGAGTGTCAGTCCAGCTCCATCTCCTCAGATGGGAAATCCTGGCACCAGGACAACAGCAAATGAGTCTCTGAACAGACAAGGCAGAGGATTATAAACAGCAGCACGAGCAAAGATGAAATGCTGGAACTCAGGAGAACAGCAGGAGGAAGCTTGGCGGTGCCCAGATGGGCAAAGCACCTGCTGGCACGGAATGGAGAGGGCTGGAGTTAGCAGGGAATGGGTCCCACTGCCAGGCAGCAGGAATCAGCCCTGCTCCTCACCCCCAGCCTGGCTCTGCTCAGGAACGGCAGCTCCACGGCCCTGCTCCAGCACTGATGGCTCCATCCCACAAACAGGCAGTGCACTGCCTGCCCTAATGCCACGTCCAGGATGGACAGCAGAGGGAATCCAGGCTGGTGGTAATGACAGCACTGCCACAAAGCAAAGTAAATCCTGGGGAAGAAAGGTGTAAAGGTACTACAGGGCCCTCCTTCAACTCTTTAAGTCCTCATCTGTGATGCAAACGACCCAGTAGCATTTAAGAGCTGGCAGACTGCAATGCCTCTTCTCTACAAATCATGTCTGACAACCTGGTGATCACCTTTTCAGTTTATTTAGGCCATGCATTGTCTCATGGTGATGAGTGGACACCTCATTTTGGCTTACATTCCTCCCAGTGAGGTGCAGACAATTGAGAGCCCTTGCTAGGAGTATTGTCTTCTTGGGCTCCACAATGGATCAAGTAGGATCCCAGAATGGTTTGGGCTGGAATAGCCCTTAAGGTCACCTTGTTCCACCTCCTGCCATGGGCAGAGACACCTCCCACTGTCCCAGGTGGCTCCAACCTGGCCTTGGACACTTCCAGGGATGGGGCAGCCACAGCTTCTCTGGGAAATGTGTGCCAGGGCCTCCTCACCCTCTAAATAAAGAACATCTTCCTAACATCTAATCTAAATCTCTCCTCTTGCAGTTTGAACAAAGTTTAGTTTTAAAACCAGCAGCACCTGCAATTCTGCCCATCAACTCTGAGAGCTTTGTGCAACTAACTCAGGCTCTGGTGTTAACACCACAAGTGGGTGGGGTGGGTTAATCCTGGCTCACAGGATTCTGATCTCTACACAGGGCCTCTTGTTGCTGCCACTAAGTAGTAAAATGCCAAACATGGCTCATACCAATTCCACCTCTCACTAATATGTTTTGTCAGGTCATCACAATCTTAAAAGAAACCTTTAAGTGCTGGGAGTCATCCTGGTTTCTAATTAGGCTTAGTCAGATTTTGTGGTTTAGTCAAGTTAACATGGCTCATGCTGCTGCAGCTTCAAGCATACGCACTTGAGATCAGTTTTTCCACTCAGAAAAAGATAAGCTCTACAGTTTCCTCCCCTCAGATAAGCTTAGGAAGAAAAGAAAATGAAGTTATGTCCCTGCCACCCAAGATCCATGTGGTTCTGTGTCCCATCTCCACAAGTTCCCAAAGCAGGACAACCCAGACAGAGATCCATCTGCACTTTACTGGTATCCCAAGTCAAAAATCCAAGCACAGGGCATTTCAAGAGGTGAATCAGAGAGAAAAACAATCCATGGGCTTCTAAGCCATCATGAAAGATTTTGATAAGCTGCTGCCCACTGCCACTATTACTGTTTGTATTTTCAGAGATGTCAGTGCTCTCGGCACTTTGCAAACAACTACTCAGAAATCACAGACTTTTTCCAAGCAAATTACAAAATGAAAAAACCCTAAAGGCTATCCAAAAAAGCAGAAAATCCCAAACTGACTCAGTCTGCCTGATTACAAAGCACTTTTCATCAGCCATTTGCTTCCTGTAAAAAAAAAAAATCCTTATACCATTTTTTAAAATCATTTAAGCCTTACAACTGTGTAATTCCTCTCTGATACAAGTGAATTACAGTTGTGCCATTTTGATCACCTTTCAAACCATCTGCAGGGTCTGAGTTATCTCAGATGCTCCTCACAGAGCTCTGACAGTGACTCCAGGGAGAAGCACTGACCTGTAGTAGTGGTGACACGTGTAACACACAGCACTTGTGTTCCCTCAATACAACTTGAACCTTGCCTTGGTAATCCCTCCTTTGCTGTGGCATTCCCTTCTCATCCAGCTGCCAAAAGGAAATCTGAAATGAAAATAATTAACATCCACCAGTTATGGTTTGGGTGGGTTTTTTTCTCTTGCTAAGCATCCAAAACCATATCTTAGCTAAACAAACAAAACAAAACATTTGGCCTGAACCAAATCCTGGCTCCAAACAAATCTGGATGAGACATTTGTGGCTGGGATCTGTCATACTGAATCCAGTAAAGTAAGTTTACCTCAGATGTGTTCATTAGTTTGATATTTGGACCCCAAAACCAGAATGTTCCCCTGGACATGCCCTTAGGCTTGGACACATCTCACCTTTAGGGACCTGCTTGAGGCAGCTCAGGTGAGGGACATCCCCAAGGTATTCACACAATCAAGGCGGAGAGGTCCCTCTGGAGCCTTCATCTCTCACCACCAGCTAAAATGCCTCAGGGCAAGTCAAGCCAAATGGTCTAAGCCTCAGATCCAGCTTTTCCCTTGTGCTCTGTTATCCTGGCTGCTCTTTGGCTCACACCCAAAAATCCTGCATCCCAACCCAGCCTTCCCAAATAGCACCATCTTCAGAGCTGTGAGGACACAAGGATCCTCCGTTCTCACACTCCTTCCCACTGACTTCCCATCACTGCTCCAACTTCCAGAAACGCAGGATTTGCTGTTGCACGTGGGACTTTAGGGAGAGACACTCTGCTGAAATCTAAATGGGTTTTAGAGGCTGCAGAGCTCTGAATGGGCTGCCTTGTCTTTGCAGTTTCCACCGAGCTCAAATTTTGCCGAAAAGGGATTAATTAACACTGGGCAACCCCTCAGTGATTCCTCGTGAGCTCTGGGACAGAGGAGCTCATCTCCATGGTGACACAACACTCCAGGGCTGGGTCCCAAACGTTATTCTGGCAGGAAGATGCACAGACCAGGCCAGGGTCTGAGCCCCTGGGCGAGCTGGTTGTAACTGTGGTGGACATACTCCAGGTTTGCTCTGGTGCCACTGGGAGGGGAGCTCCATCCTGGCGTGCAGATGGTTCACCCTCTCATTTGGAGGGGCTGAATGACTTTCCAAACCTTTGATTCCTGACTGATGTATTCACTTCAGGAGACACAAAAGTACAAAATCTCAGCATGGAGTGACTCCCTCGCTTTCTATTTTCTTTCCCTTCCCACCCCCCTCCTCTACCCCCCCAATCCCTTGTCTTTTCTTCTCTCCCTGGACAGTTTTATAATTTGGGCGTGTGGCCAGAATGTCTGTCCTGATTAGGCTGGGCTGGCTGTGAAACACCTGCAGCCCATTATAGCAGGAGGATGAAAAAAAATCAGTTGTCATAGGTAAAGTAATGATCACTTATTTCTTTGTTTTAACACAGTAAAAAGACAGTCGAGAGGGGAAGCAAAAAAAACCACATAGCTTTACCATCACACCTGCCATTGCCTGGACTCAACTGCACACACATATTTTCATCTGATAAGTGACTCCAATAAATTGTTGTCACTTCACACCAGCGAGGGTTCCAGGTTATTAAATATGACGTGCACTTGCTGCATTTGAATGCCTTGTGCACCTTATTTTATTTATGTCTTTATGATGAACTAGCTGGGCATGAGGAGGAAACTTCCCTCTGGGCAAGTTATAACTAGATTGCCTCCTGGCATATCCCTCTAATATCCCAGCTGGTCCTGTCTGCAGACACTGCCAGATCCAGCAGAGCCTCCAGAATGGCAAAGCAAAAGGGCTACAAGAGGGGACAGACACGAGTCCCACGGGCCACTGCCTCAACCAGGAGGGCTGGACATCCCTAACACTGACCAAGGTACAGCAGAGATGCAGAAATGGTGCTTAAGGTTTCACTGGAACTGTGCAAAACCTTCTATAATAAGCACAGAAATTGCCATGATCTAAGAACGTGGTGACAATGGTGAGACAGGGAGAGGTTATTCTTGCTCAGCCAACCTACAGAACTCCATCACAGCTCAAAACCCAGCTAATTGTACTTGTGCAGGACTCTCCACCTGAAGATGAGCCCTTCTTCTGATTGTAAAATCCTCCTTCAGAAGATGTGTTTGTACACAAGGATGGCTATTACTCAGAAGAGGTGCTTGGTGCCTGCTCAGATGTCGACAGCAAAGAGATCAAAACGTCCTTCAGGTCTCCTCCTGTTCAATAAAGCCACAACCAGAACGCGCCTGGGATGAAGGAAAGGCCACAGTGAGACCTCCTGGGGGTGGACACCTCCTCTGGAAGTTCGTGTATGTCACAGGGGATGCCAGAGCCAGGATCTGAGGGGACAGCTAAGGGTCTAAATAATTTATTGTGGTTCACATCTTGAACTATGACAACAAAGTAGGGAGCTGAAAGGCAGCTCCAAGAGTGGTGCTGCTGAAAGCAGACTCACTCTCTAAGGACTGGATGGTATTTCAATCCCAACAGCCCATTCAGCCAAAATGCCACTGTCAGGCTGTCAAGAAACCCAGAGTTCTTCCCAGAACTTTGCTGTGTTTTAATCAAACTGCCTTGTGTAGCTGCAAGGCAGCTGAGACATTTACACTCTGGCAGCTGATTTTTTTTTTTGTAGGTCTGCATCAAGTGGAGTGTAGCCATTAGAAAAAAAACAAAAGGGAAAAGAAAAACTTGTGACCACAAGGGACTCTGTTAAATATTCCCACTGCTGTCTTGGAGCATGGAAAAGCAAGTCTGCTGTTGCACATAGGTCTGACTATTTGCATTTTTAATAATTCAAGAGTTTAATTAGTATCACGGCCTTAATCAGAGGCTGAAAATACAGCTGAAGTCATCAGAACTTAATTAGTTTAAAAAAATAATTCTACAGTGAAAATGTCTCAACTAACATGGAGCTCTGTCCTTAGCTTGATGCTTTGGGGTTGAAATGAGCTTTTACCTGTTGCTTCTGATTTTCTGTTCTAGAACACCTCAGAATACATAAAATCCCCCAACAATATCAAGACAAATCAGTTAGCTTCCCTGTTTATCCCTATAAACTGTTCCACAGCTTTTGTGAACTGGACTCAGAAAAAAAAAAATTGGATTGGAGATAATATATTAAATTAAACCAGGTGTATCCCATGAGTTACATGTGAATTTTTCCCACTACAGGAAATATGTTTTTTAGAACATCAATAAGTATCACTGGATCTTAAGTCAGCAGCAACACACTCCTGAGGGAAATAACTGCATGGCCAGAAAAATCCCCATTTAGTAGTGGGAGTGCAGGAGGTGCCCTGTATGGGAGCTCACACTGGGCCCAGTTGGTCACCCAGCCCCAGGTGGGTGGAGAAGCACTGGAGGTTTGGTCCTGCTTCCCTTCTTGAGTGATCTCAAGGGAAATTGTCACCAATTTGGGCTGAGCAGATCCACAGCCCTGGCAAGAGCCATCCATCCCCTCCCTGGACAGGTTGATAGTGTTGTACAGGACATCCTGGATGGACTTTTTCAAACAATATGTGGTTTAATGGTGGGATTCATCACCACCCAAGGCTGTGGAGGCTAAATATATAAACAGGTTCGAAAATGGATTAACAAAACTCCTGGAAGATAGGTCAATCACAGACAATTAAATATGGTAATCCGGATGCAACTTCCAGTTCAGGAAGTTAGTCAGTCTAATGCCCTTCCACCTCTGATTTACTTGTCAAAAGGAAGCCAGAAAAATTCTCACTATGCCAAAAGTGTCCCTTGGCTCTGAGTATTAGTGAGAATAACAATAAATCCCTTTTTTCTTTGGCAGGGGGAGGGGGATATATTTTCTTTCAGTAATGATATTACAGCATGCCATGTATTTCCCTCTGCAGCTCCTGAACCTCTGTGTAACCTCCCATCTCCTTGTCCCCTCAGGAATAGCACAAATAAATTAGTGAAACCTACTGGAAGGTGATAGCAATCACAGATACCACTAAATTCCATTTAGCATGGAATTAGGAATCCAATCACTCATGTACATAGAAAAGTTCTGACTGAAAAAACATCCTGCCTTTGGGAGCACTGGGCCAGAGGAAGATGCTGGAAACTCAAGATGGAAAAATGTAAGTTGGTTTGTCCACAAGGAAAGTTTCCTGTAAGCCCAGGACAGTTACTGTTTGATTTATTTATTCCCTGACACATGCCTGTGCAGAGGCTGGGTTTATATATATATAAAATACATAGAGAACATTTCGTACTGGGGGGTTATGTGTCCTCATCCCCTTCGGATCCTGCTGAACTCCTGACTCAAAGAGCAGCTCCTGGCACTGGTTATCTGCTCTCTGCTCCCTTGTCTTACCTGCTGCAGGAATTTCTCTCCTCTGTCTGGTTCTGAAGGTGTTTAGGGGGTTTGCAGGAGAGCAGAGGACAAGATGACAAATGAGCTAACACACAGCAAAGGAATGTAAGTGAGTCTCAGCTATTTTTAATTAAGAAGCGATGACAGCTGACTAAATTCCCTGACACTGCAGTTAAAGGCTCCCTGACCCAGACATTATTGGACACACTCCTAAGACCAATATATATTGGTCCCGACGGTGCTGCTATTATTGTCCCCGCCGTCTGGACAGATGCAGGACTTACAAAATCTATGTCTATTATCAGCATGCAAATAGTGAGAGAAACGTGGGGATGCTTCCGAGCAGGAGGAGGGAGCAGGTGAGAGGAGGACAATGAAGGTCATTTGCAAGGGAGTGCTGGAAGAGCCAATGTTTGCTTCCAAAAAGCGTTCAAAAGGTTTGGACAAATTTAACTGCCATGTTCATCTTGGGTTGGTTAAGCCAGTGATAGATTGACCATGAGAGAGGCAGAGAGACAGAAAGAACATTTCCTGCTGTAAGGCAGATAAGAAGCAAAGCAGTATGGTGCCTTGGACTGGCTTTTCTCAGCCCATAGGTCGCAGTGAGGGCTCAGCTGAGAAAGCTGCTCTTCCAGACCAGAGAGCTCAGTAAAAAACCTGAATTTTGAAGGGTATGGATTCACTTGGCTTCATATAAGATATGAGAATGCAGTCAAGGTGTCCAGCTCCCACTGTCACAACAGACTGGCTGTTTGAACCCCAGACAGCCTCGGAAAGACGTCAAGAGGAAGAACCAACCCCAAAAAGACAACACAAAACTCACTTTTGTTCCCAGGGCTCTCATAGCATTGAATCAAGCAGCTGATCCCTTTACCCTGAGCTCACTACTTGGTTTTGGTAGGACAGGTAAAGCAAAGATTCCCTTCCACCCTTTGCAAAGGATCACAGAGAAGAGGGATAAACCGACAAAGTCGCACGGATCACGTACGAACTTGGCGAGACAAATACATTAAGGGACATCATCAGGAACTTTCCAGCCTGGTTGCAGGGTGGGAGGGGGAAGAGCTGCTCCCTGCTGTTGCTAAGACAGTCCCCCCACCCTTGCTCTCTCCCAGCCCAATCCACGAGCTTTCCCCTCCCATTGGCTCGACAGCCACATCGAACGATCACGACAGGTTTTCCTCCTCCTCCTTCTCCTCCTCCTCACCCTGCTGCCTTCTGCATGTGGCCTATTACCAGGGGAGAGCAAAGCAGACACGTAATCAATACTTGGGGAGAAGGAGCGAGGCTGTGTGGTGCTGCATTTGCATTCAGGCTGTGCCTGCCTCTGTCTCTGCATTCCGAGCAGCAGGGACGAGCCGTGCCCGTGAGCTGGGGATGGATGGCAGGCTGAAAACACAGAGCTGCAACCAGCAGGATCCAAGGACCACCAGCATCCTGTCTGAGCCCTCCTCAGATGCACAGAGCAAACTTCTTGCCAGTAGCCTGCCTGAACTGGTGTCCACAGCTTGGTGCATCCAGCTCTGAAAATATGAAGTCCCATATAGCACATACAGCACCACAAGTGATGCCCTCTCCAGCAAGCTTTTAGAAGGTTTCTGGGTCTGAAGGCACCTGGAAGCCTTCTAGGGCAAGCAGAAAGTGTGGAAACACGTCACAAAGCCAGGGAAAGGGCCCTGGCATGAAGCAGGATGGCTGGTGACAGTCAACTGCCACAATAGGGCTCCCTTGGTCACCGCAAGGCTTCAGGAGTTCTGGAACAGTGGTTCCTTCAACTGATAAAACCCTGTTAGTGAGCAGAGAAACACAGCAGCAGTAGGATAGCTCCTCAGTCCTAACCATGGACCAGGGCAGGGTCTGGGACCAGCCACGGAGAAGAGGCAGAGGAGTTGGAACACATTTCCAGCTACAAGCACAACAGGCTGCGCATCAACAAAACACCAACACAAACCAACTAAATATTGCCACTGGCTTTAAAACAAACTGTGAGAAAGCACTTACTCATCAGTGACAGGGACCTGGGACACCAGGGCACCGAGTGAGCTGTGAGTAACCACAAACTGGCCCCAGGGCTTAAAGCTTTGCAGTTTGACTTGCCCAAGCAAAGGAGCTGTTGAAACCTCCCCAGGCACACTGGGCCACCAGTGAAACAGCAACTCCTGGGCTATTTTCTTTCACCACACAGGTGAGTCAGCATCCGGATTACGGAAGAAAAAGTGGTGTTTCCTTTTCTGGACAGGACAGCAAGTGACTGGCAGCAGGAGGAGCTCAGTCCAGTTTGTAGTGTGAGCCCAAGGGCCGTGTAGACAGGCTACAGGAGGTCAATGAACCCAGCAAGGCTGTCTACTGTGGGTGGCTGCACATCCATTGGATGGATACTGTCCCCTGAACACCAGATCTTCCAAGCCTGGATGGTTCCCTGGCTCTCTGGCCTTTACAACTACACAGAGGTTCATTTAGGGAGAGTTAAAACTTAAGCTGTTGTAAAATAATACAAATTATTAGGCAATATAGGAACATTTTTTTAATGGAAATTTCCACCGTTAATCTATTTATTTCAGGGGTTGGGGTGGTTGGACACCAAACACTGGGTCAGTTAAAAAAAATTCTAAGTGTTTGACCTGAATACATCCATTTTTATGAAATCCACAGGGATGGTTTCTTTAATATAAGAAGCAACTTCAAGTTAAAAGGAGGAAAGAGAAGAAAAGAGCGTGCACAAAAATCAGGTTCAAATTCCTGCTTGGCCTCACCCAGTAAAAGACTTTGAATTGAGTCTACAGTTACTTAATGGCTTCAAATATTTTGGGATCTCTCTCCAGTTCATATGATCTAAGTTTCATCCTGCGGCAGAACAGCAAGAATGTTTTGAGGTCTCAGAAACGTTCATGGCTTCGGACAAATACATTCTGCCCAGTTTCAAAACAAAACTGTTCTCTTTTTGATCTTATGTAATAGTCTAGATGTCTGTGTTTTGATTCCTCCCAATTGTGTGCTCAAACTGGTACAGAGCTCCATGAAAGAAAATTAATGGACTGGAAGGAAACCTACACTTTTTTTTTTTTCTATCTCTAACCATGTGAATCTTTCCCAGTTACCTCTAAGAGAAGAAATGAAATTAAGCAACAACCAAGATGATAAAAATTAACTCAAGTAAGAACTTGCAGCATGAGTTAAACCTGCTTGAGCCACTCAAGAAGGCAGAGCCTATGAATGAAGCCTTTTAAATAAAATGAAAGCTATTTCAGACTAATTCAAGGAGCAACCAGTGTACGAAAAAATCCAATCCCTGACAGCCTGGCATCAAACTTTTCTCCTTCCTGTTATTTCCTACAGCACAACATTTACCTGGACCTATTAGATTTTCTGTAGCTGGAAAAAAATAATTAGAGTCTTACCAGGAACATGGAAATATCCAACAGACATTCAGAGCTGGTATGGAGTACCTGGAGGAACAGCAACAGGAGATATATGAATATAAGGAACAATTAAGAGTATAAGAATTATTAATTAAGAATATAAGGAATATTCTGATGGATGTTGACAATATCCATGGATGCCCAAGAGGAAACCCCAAGCTGAGGAAAAATTGTTTCCACAGCCCTATTTCCCCACCCTAATTCTGCTTCTCATCACCTGCCTGGTGGAGAACAAGGAGCCAGGAAACCTGAGAGCCATTTCTGAGCCAACGGCCTCTGCTTCCAGGTTCCATTTTGCTTTGATTCCCAGTTTTAAAGATGCCATTCCCAATGTATTTCTTTCAGTCCTATCTTGCATTAAAGATTATTGAAGTATCAGCTGTCTTGTCGTTTTTGTTACAGAAACTCTTTTCCATATGGATTTCAGAACTTTTTACAAGAAAAACAAATCCAAGGCTGCAGCTCTCCTTACTTAGCACATTGTATAAATGTCCACGAAGGGATTTGATTTCTGCCTATCAGCTCCTGGTTTGTTTCCCAGCTCCATTCCATTAATATCATTTCTCAAGAAGTTCAGATCATTAATAAAGCCAAACCACAGGAATATATCTCGTAACTGCTCCATTTCTCTGATGCCAAAGACCAGGAAAAGGTCTCCAAAATTCACTTTCATCTTTCAATAGTTGTGTGCAAGGTAACTCAGTGTTACAAGTCCCATTTCTCTATTAAACAGAGGCACAGAAGAGTGCTAAGAACTGTTCCAGGCCATAAAATAAGCAGAAAAAGACAACCAAACCCTGAGTCCTGTTCCACAGCCCCCTGCTCTGTCCCAGTGGACAACATTCTTTCCTATGATTACTAAAAATATTGGGGTTTTCTGTGAAATAGATTCTGATGCTAATTTTTGAGGTGAAATGACCAACCCAGCATGGGAAACCATATAAGTGAATATAATACTCTCAACTTCCTGAACTCTTGTACAATAAACAGCTCAACAACTTGTTTCCCACAGAGACACCTGTCTTTTAGGGGCAGATAAGAAATGACACTTGTATATACATGGCCCTGTTCTCTTTTTCTCTGGCTGCACACACACACATATATCCATATATGCACAAACATAAAATACGTGAGTATAAATACATATGTATATATATCAAAGTCATTAAAATTAGAAGGAGCTTTGATGTTGGACTCAGCATGGCCTGACAAAATGCTAATGACACCATGCAGAGCTGTGGGAATGAGCTGCCTGCTCTGTGCCCAGCACAGAAATTCAAAGGGCTCTGTTGGAGGACAACACAAAGCCAAGACTTTTCCCTCAAGGTGTTTCTTCCCACCCATCACCTGCTCAGGAAAATGAACTTCCCACGTGTATCCACTGGGTAAGCCTTGACCCCTTCTCCTGGGCTTGTGCCACCCCACAAAACTGTCTCAAATCCCCACAGCACCTGGGTGCCCAACAATTTAGAGTTTTGGTAATTGAAGTGCAGACAAACCTAAATTAGCCAGGATGGATGGATGCCTCTGGTACCAAAGGCAGTGCTCTCACCAATGCTGAGTCTTAAAGCAAAACAAGTGAAAAGAGTAGCCAAACTAACAACTCCCTAGACTCACTTGTTTAGAATGACAGAGCAACAAATACAGTGTGGGGGGTTTTTACTTATTTATTTATTTATTACAAACAGCTTTTTATATCTCCTAACCCAGAATAAGTCCTGGCCCAGCTGTGGTGCCATGTTAAATAGTAATTACTCTATATAAGGCTGACCAAGTGGGAATATTTGTGGTCCAGCAGCATGAAATTATTTTAGGACTTACACAAACTTTCTCTGGGAGTGGTGAGAGGAGCTGTGGGCAATGTGACCTAAGAAACAAGAGGGCACAAGAGAGTTTTTTTTTCCTTCTTGTCCCAAGCCTCTATTAAAACTCACCTAGGTGACATTAAATGACTTTCCCAAATTCTGGCTCAAGGGAAAAGGAGAAAATAAGAAGTGAGATCTGTTTGCTCCTCTCTAAAAGAGGCTTCACTATTGAGATTCTTCCTCAACATGACTACCTGGCCTGTCTGCAAAACCACTCCCAAACATATGGCAGAGCATGAGCAAGACCCTTGGAATATTCCATTATGCTGGAAGGAATCAAAAAATAATTGAAAAATAATAAATCAAGCCTCAGAAAATCACAGAATCCCAGAATGGTTTGAGTTGGAAGGGACCTTAAAGCTCATATTGTCCCACCTCCTGCCATGGGCAGGGACACCTTGCACTGCACCAGGTTCCTCAGAGCTCCATTCAGTTCATCTCCAGCTCTTACCCATCATTCAGGTTGGTGAACTGGGCAACTTCAGCCACTGAAATGTGGCTCATCAGGCACTTTCCTGGCTAGTGCTGGCACAAGGACCTCTCTCCCAACCCAGCCCAAACATCACCTCACTGCCACAAAGCCAAACCCTTCATGGAGAGTGGCCTCATGCCAAGCTGGACCTTTTTGCTTGACCTTTGCTTGAAGTGATGCTGAACTACATCAATCCATGCTGCAGAGTAATTTTCCACCCTGTTTACACTAAGGATGCTCTCACACTCCTGATCTTTTGGCAATATTTGGGCTCACTGAAGGCTTGAGGGACCAAGAGCCTGTAAATCCAAACTCTCTCCATCCTCTCAACTACTCAGGAACACGAGCCCTGTAACCTGGGGCATGTCCTTGTAGGAGGGTGGGGATCTCTGTGGGGAATCCTGGAAGAAGAGGTTCACAGAGCTTTCAGAGTGGCAATGCTCAGTTCAAAAAACCTGCAGAAATTAGTGGCATGCCATTCTGGTGCAAGTGGCACTTTTCCAGTTTCCAAAATATCCCTCCTCCTTATGTCACAGTAAAACAGAGTGAAAATGGAAAGTGGTTTAGCAAGTAGGAACACAGCAATTCAAAATAGAATCAGAGAGGATTAAAGCAAATACTCAGACTGTTCTAACCTGTGTTTACTGCCCAAACACTGTACCAATTCCTGTTATTTCCAGGGGGTTCTTCCTGTGTTGTAACTTTCCCTCTGGGATTAAACTTTGCCCATGCAACACATGATTCATCTGACTGCAGGTCCCTGGGCATGTGCTACAGGTTTTGCAGATGCTGATCACTGACATCCCATCCTCCAGTCTCGGAGCCCCAGGCACCACATTGCACATGGGTTTTTGCTGGAAGGGTAGGAAGAAAATGATAGCATCTGCCTAACACTAAATTTCCATCCTTAATTAAGGGCTTGAAAAATAAGTCAAATTTTCTGAGCAGGATGGTGGGTGGAAAATAAAAAAAAATAAAATAAAAATAAAAAACCCCACAACCCAAAAAGAGAGTTTTTAAAGATCTCAGTGAAACTCATTTTCTAGTTAATATGCATTTTTACATCCAGTTCCAACCCCCAATTTGAAGTTAAAAATTTGTTGCTATAACCAAGTACCAGCAGTGGATTTGTGTAACATATCACAGTCTTACAGTACCTTGGTACAAATGTTGTACAAACACATCAGGGGGTTAAAAAGTTTCTGAGCTCTTAATTATCAGTTCAATTCTCATCTGGCAAGGCTTCTTCTAATAGAAGGGAACAAAAAGCTCATCACTCCAGTTGACTGGAGGGAACATCTCACCTATAAACAGCTCCTCCTTGGGCTGTTTGCCAGTGGGAAGGAGCACCTGGAATCGGGATGGCAGCTTTGGCTGTGCAGTTCACAGAAGGGACTTCACCAGCACTGGGAGATCCTGGAAAACAAGGGAATTCATAGTGGAATTAGGTGTGATCTCCACATTTTACTGGAGCTCTGTTCACATGCTGGAATCAGCCTCAGTAGGAATATCCTCCTTAGTCCCTTCCTCTCTGGATTTATATGAAGCTGCAGCCTTTCTCTAAACACAATCAAGGTAAGCACGACACAGAAATTACAGGATAATTAAAGAGAACCATGGAAAATAAACATACATACCCTTTGTTCCACTGGGTTCCTCTAACACACAGTGCTGTGGTTTACTCCTTCTCTCTCAATCTGTCACCAACACTCAGCTACATGGGAGAAAATGAATTTAAATTAAACTCCAACATTCCGTCTAGTTCATTACTAACACCTTCTAAATAGTGCTGAACCTCTTACTTCGTGCTATAACCCCGGACTACAGGGACAATAAAGCCACAAGTACTGACAGCAGGTACAGACCTGGGCTATACTCTGAATTCTAACAGAAGTATTAAAAACAGCAACCAAAAAAAATTATCTGAGTTCTGCAAAAGTTATTTCACTTCCCAAGCCCAAAATGTTCATTGCACTCCTTAAATCTGAGAGATGTGTGTGTGTGACAGATGGCTGCTCCTGCAGAACAAGTAATGCACCACCTTTGTACAAATATTGTACTGTGCAAATATTCATCACTTAATTTCTGCGACAACTGTGTCAGGTAAGATCATTAACACCACCCCTAATTTCCCTGATAAGTAGGCTGAGACAGGAGGGTGGAGAGGATTGTCTAAACTGAGTCACTGAGTAACAATGAGAACTCCAAGGCATCCTCCCATCTCAGAGTCCATGTAGGGCTTTTTTTGTTTTAATTAAAAAAATGAAATCTTTGGTACAGTTTGACCCGATGCCAACTGAAGTTTGAAGACATAAAAAACCAAACAAACAATGGATTTCAGCTCTCCCCGTAACTAATGAAGCATTTATGTTACACTAAAATGTGGCTTAGCTTAAGTATCCATTTTTAACTATCAGCTGAAGTGAAAACATTAATTCATGCAAATCAATGTTCCCTAAACAATAATTTTCCTCTAGAACATTTCTTCTTTTTTAACATAAACTCTTATCTAACATAACCCATTTAAAGGATTATATCTGCAGAGTTCAGCAATTAGCTCTGTAAATTGTTTTCCTTGAGTGTATGGAAGGTTCCATTACACAGTGAAATATAAAGTGTATGCTATAGTCAATGAAAACCTCTCTTGGAACGATGATTATCTTTCAAAAAGGCTGGGATAAGGGCCAGATTACCAGAGTGAACTCAAGCCAGCTATTACAGTTCTACTTGTACATCCAAAGTCCCCTGTTATTTCATGCAAGTATCCACTTTCAGTCCATCTTCAGGGGTTTTCAAAAGCAATTGTTTATATGTAATACCCACAGACTGTGTTTTCCTAAAACACGGCCATAAAAATCCAATCTGAGGAATAAACAAGCAAGCAAATAACAACAGCACAGAAAGAGGGAAGGGACGTGCTTAAAACACCCGAATGAAGGTGGGAGATGGCACTGAGGGCACTTCAGAAGGTGCTGAAAGTGAGGAGGAGGATGGAGAGGCAACACCTCGTCTGTTTGCTAATCCAGGAAAGACTCACGAGGGTCCCTGAGGTTTGTAGAAAAATAGTATTTAGTGCAGAGGTTGTAAAAGATGGCTGGAAGCCACCCAAGTCATCCTCCTACTCAAAGCATGGCCAACCTCAAAATGGAATCTGTTGGTGTCCATGGGAGCTCTGAAAATCCTCAGCATGAAGATCCCACAGTCTCACTGGGCAGCTGCCCCAGGGCTGCACCACTGCCCCTCTAATCACAATTCCCCTTCTGTAGTGATGAAGATTTTTCCATTTAAAGGCAGGACCCTTCAGCTCTTCCTCTCAATCAGGTGGTCCATGGGGGATGCCCACCACGACACCCTCCTCGTGAGCATCCCCACCCTCACCCCAACACTCCTCTGCACAGAACACAATCCCTTCTCCTTGTTTTCCATGGGCATCTTTGTCAAAGAGCCATGTCCATGGATCCATCCCAACACTCCAGGAAGTGAACCCTTCCACCATGCCTGCCATTCCAGCAAACCTCGATTAAAGCCCTCGGTACTAAGACCCTAATTAAATCAAAGCCCTGTTCCACACCTGAGGCACCACTGGGCACACAGAGGGCAAATTGCCCAGCACCAAGTGTGACAATACAGGAACCCAAACTCCTCATCTTCCATGTTACCTGCGAGACCAAACAGCCTTTGGAGGACAAAATGAGAAGGGAAGCTTCTCATGGGGAACAGTCACACGGGGTGAGATGCTCAGCAGATCAAATTTGGTGACCCCCCCACTGCTTCCAACGCACCCGTGCCCTTTTCCATCAGTGACAACGTGACCTATATAATGGAAACTCGAAGCAGCTAAGGAATATAACCTTGATTTATTGCAAATACATTCTATTTAACGCTGTCACTTCTCTTTTCCATGCCAACATGCACGCTCAGGAGACAGACACATTTCCATACCCTCAGCTGGGAATCGTGTTCTCGCAACGCTCGTGGATGATGCACATACTGTCTCTATTTGTGTTCCCCCTTTCAGATGGCATAGTGCCCATAAAACAAGCTGATTAGCACTTGCCCTGGGCTATCAAGGCAAGGCAATGGTATGTTTAGATCAGCAAACTGCATAACAATATAAATGTCATCTATTCTACAAGAAGCTTTGGCAGTGCTTGTGTCTTGTTCTTCGTTGTATGGATGTGCCAAAAAGAAACATGAAGACTTGAAGAAGAAAGACAGGCATGGGATTTGCCACCCCTCCTGGTTGCCAAAACACGCTGTACAGCAGTGGGTGCCTCGTTATAATCCCCAAGGACCATCTACCAAGTGTCAGATTGTACGTGAATCCCACTGGTACAGATATAAATATATATATATATGTATATATCTCCTTTTTTGTTCAGCCAGGCTCATAAGCAGAAATGAACCACAAACAGTGTGTCTGGCACAGTTCAAGACATGATCTGTACATTTGCCCAGAAAAGATGGCATCCAGCCTAAACAGAATAGCCCTGGGTGGTCACTGGCTGGTTGTGCAACATCTTTGCTGACAGGGCAGGCTGCAGCAATCCCCAGCAGCTACAATGGATAATGGGCTCAGGACACCGAGTTTGGGACTCTGGAGCTGGAGGGCACGCCAGGCCTCTAATGGCCTGGCACTCATTAGCATCTGGTTCTTACTGGGGACCTATAGGACATGAAATGATGGTCCCACGCCAGTTCCTGGTGAGTGAATGTCAGCACCATTCTCACAGAGAGCATCCATCTCCGTGGGCTCAGAGAGGGAGCCAAGGACTGAAGGGAAGAAAGGCTGATCTATGGCTCATTGTCAGTGAGGGGACTTCCCAGGACAGGGCTGGGGACAACTAGCAGAGTTCAGAATTGTTGCCTGTGTTAGTCCTGCTTAGACCTTCAGCAGATGGGACAGGATGCAGGAACCACAGAATCACAGAAGGGTTTGGGTTGGAAGAGACTTTAAAGATCATCTTGTTCCACCCCCTGCCATGGGCAGGGACACCTTCCCCTATCCCAGGGTGCTCAGAGCTTCATCCAGCCTGGCCTTGAACACTTTCAGGGACGGGACAGAGATGTAGCCCAGGAAAGCTGCACCAAAAGAGAGAAAACTTTCAGACAAAGGTAGGAGAGACAATTCTGCAGGTAAACAGAAAAACACTGTGGCATGATGTGCTCAGTGGAGCAACAAATCCACACTCCTAGAAACAGCGCTGTAAGTTCACAATTAGACAGGACACTGTGGCAAATTCAGGGATCATTTACTGGATTTCACAGGCCTTTCTCTCCAGTTTAGGTTTTGTTCACACACCAGAACCAAGGGCAGTGTTACAGGTAACCCCCTCAACTTTTCTGTGTCAATTATCCCAACAGCTCTGAGCACCCAGAATCTTCCAACATTTTCCTCCCAGAGCAAACCCAAGAGCTTCAGCACAGTTTGTATAAACTCAAACCCAAATGCTTTATCCAGACTACTTATTAACGACCATTATTTGCTTGATTCAAGTCCTATTTTTACAGCAAACACACAAACCCTTGAACTAACTGTTCCAACCACTGTTTATGAACAAGGTTCCTTCTCTGAGATACTCCTTGTTGCTCTGTGTGCCCTCATTGCATTTCTATTTCAATGTTCATGTCTTGGGTCAACACTAGAACCACAGACAGTAATACTCCAGAGTGCCTCTCCAAAGGAAATTATGCAAAGTGTCACTTAGCAGTAAATTTCTATTTGAAAATGGAAGGGTTTTTTATTCTTAGTTATGCTAATGAAAAATGAGAAAAGATACTTCTAATATTGAAAAGGAGACTTTAACTTTTCCTTAGTCATGCCCCTTCTGCTATTCCATATTCCACATAAATTCATATTTACAATACCTTATGTTAACAGCTTCTTTTATTTCTGAAATTCTTTTGTTTGGTTAGCAGTATCCAGATGCATTAAACTTCTATTACATAAGGGGATTTGTACTTGACATTAAAGTTTTCAGGGGAGAGATATTTAAAAGATTATGAAATATGCTTGTGGGGGAAAAAAAAAGGACTGTTGGAACATATCCATCAATATTTCAGTATAAATTGTTGAAGCACCAGAATTACATGGTGCAATTATCTTGCACAATGTATAGCTCCTAGCACTGATCTTTACATTTAACAGAAAAAGTGCTTTAATACATTGCAAATGAATGTTCATTAAGTTGTTGGGAAAAAATCTGTCATAATTGAATAATGGAACAACTGCACCTTGTGCATCTGTTTAAAAAGTCTTTGCTACTCCGACTGTTATCAGCCTTTTATGGGCTATTCTTGCCAACACCAACCTTTATATAAAATCAGATTCTTTCTGACTATTGTTCACAGATCCCATTTGGACCCTCGTAGTGAGCAAGACACACTGGGCATGAAATCTTTAACAAAGTCAATGGTACTTTTGATCCTTGTGGGTCCATTCAGGATATTCTAATCCTATGATTCTGTGATGCTTCAGATGAGCTGGACAACTGGAGTCAGGCTCAAAAAACAATTATGGAAGAAGACTTGGATTTCTATCAAGGGTTTGGGGATTTTTTTAAGAAAAAAAACAATGACAGGCAACTCTGTTAATATGTCACAGAGTCAATTTTTTTATTGTCTTTTCCCCCTTATATTCTGCCTTTGCAGAAACAGCTCCTGGTTGCCTGTCCATTGACCTCCCCATTTTCCAAAGTGTTTGGTGAATCAGTCTGGGGTGTGATCACACCCCATGTCAATACCAGCCCCACTTATGCCATGTATATTTAAGATGATAAACAGGGCAGGTTTTGCAATGGTAATGTGGGACACGAGAAGAGCCCAAACAAAGACTCCCATTGACATCTCTGTGTTTGGGATCAGGCCCACTGTGAATCTGGAGGGGGAATAAGAGGCAGGATGGCTATTCCCTTCCAGTGAATATGCAAAGTTCTCTCCCCACATACAAAGGAAACAGTTTTACACTGATGTAGATCATGGTCCATGGATAATCAGCCCACTATTCACTCCCCTGGCTCTGCGGAAGCGCAATCAGGAAAGCATTATGAAGCAAAACCTGCCCTGCAGGGATAGACTTGCTTTAATAATGTTTATGACTTGTCCATATTGTATTTATGTCTGGAAGTTGATTTCTTGGGTTTTCCCACCCTTCCCCCCCTCTCAGCCCCAAGGACAATCTGATGCTCCACCAGGACAAATGGGGGAAGCACCACTGACTGATGGACATGACCCTCCTCTCTGCAGGCCCAAGATCCCAGTCAGAAATAACACTTGGTCTTTTCCCAGCACACAGGACAAACCTCACCTTTTCCTCAAGTGACTGATCCTAAACCAAGCCCATGCTTCACAAACCACCAGGTTTGGCCATCAAGTGCAACACTTACTCTGGTCAGCTGCCCTCCTGTCTTGAAAGCAGCCCACAAGCAGCAACAGGAGAAGAAAATGATTGAATGCCAGGCTCACAATTTTCACTGAGCTTTACAGATGTGTCATCAATACCAGTTCTCTTAAAGTCATCCATCTCAGCCACCCCAATCCACCAGAGGGAACAAATCCCAGAGAGGAGACAACCTGCAGAGCAACTGCTCTCCCTGGATTATTCCACTCAGGTTTCACTGCTCATTTCTGCAAAACCTGCCCCAAACTTCCCAGTCTTCCAATGCTTTCAAGAGTCACCAAGTGCTGAAGCTTGCTTTGGCTTGTGTGGCAGGTAAATTTGATGGCATTCAAAGGCAGGCACTGGAATGAAATCTCCAGGGATGAAGATACATAGGAATCCATAAATTATAGGAATTTCTTGGGAATTTTGCTGCATTTCACTGGTGTCCAAGTGCTTTGACTAACACTGCTGTAAGCTATGGAAATCCCTCATTCTGTGGATACCAAAGCTGGGCTGTGTACCCAGGGATGGCTGAAATCATCAGACACAAAACCTTTCAGACACATCCTCTGGCCAAGGGGCTCCTGGCTCTGCAAATGATCCACTCCTGAAAACACAGCACAACCCATTTTAACACAAACACCTCAAAATGAGACAAGTCCAGTTACATAATTCTGGGACTGTGCTAAACAAGGAGTGTCTTTGGGCTCTCCAAACTCCAGGCTGCTCTGTGGATCATTCCAAGCCCTGGACCAGGGGCTGGTTGTGCAGTAACACTGTAGAGAGGAGCCAAATCTGAGCCTGAGAGTGCACTGAGCACAGCGAGCTCCCCACCAAAATGAGAAATACAGATTTTTTTCCACGGCCTTGAGGCATTCCCTGACTTCTGCAAGGATTTGGAGCAGAGGAGCCACTTCCAATGGCTTTACTGACCTCTTCTTGGCAGTGTGTGCATGTGGGCAAGGGCAGGTGGAGGTGAGCATCTGGGGCCTCACAGCTGGACTCAAACCTTTGTTCCATCCTACAGCACTAAGGTTCTTCTAAAAGACATAAAATAAACAAGTCAGTCATGGTTTCACTCTCCCATGCACCTCTCAGCACCCGTATCTGCCTAAAGAAAAGTCCCCCAAAGCCACAAGGTTTCTTTTTTATTTACCTCTTTTATCTTTGCTTATTTTCTCTGGTGAAAAGTAACCCAACCTTGGCTTAGTATAAACCCAGCCAGAAACAAAAACCCTCTTGAATTCCTCTTCATTATAAATGGATTGTCAATGTGTTAAATAAATCAGTGAAAATGGAAATCCAAAAATAAATAGCCATCCTGCTGTTGCTATGACAACTCAAATTTTTTACCTGGACAGAGATTTTATGTTTCACAGTTAGTAATCACTGAAAAGGAGGGTCACGTTTTTTTTTTAATCCTGGCACATTTCTCCACCTACCCCCAACATAAAAAAAGGGGATTATTTTTGGTTACTTTTTAGCAAATGAGGGGAAGATCAAAGAGAGGAGCTATTTTTCATTCCAGACAGGAGAAAGGAGACACATACCATTTACAACAACAGAGATTGAAACATCTACTCAGCCCAGAAAGGACGAAATATTACAGTAGGATTTCAAGGCTTTAACGTGGCCCTGCTATGCAAAAGGCATAGCATGTATAGAATAAGATTAACATATCTTAAAATCATATTTTGGCTCGTCTATTAAGGCAGTTTTACTCTGGCAAAAAGCAACATCATCTCAGAACGTCAGCAGAAAGTAAATATTTTGGAACTTGTGCCATTGTTGATGTCAGTGAAATATGTGTCTGAAACGACCCAACAGCCCAGGCTGCAAAATTAATCCACTGCCTCCTCCTTAAACTGGTAGAAGTCAAACTAATTCCTTCAAAGGCTGCGGGGGAAGGCTCAAAACACTGAAAATTAAGTGGAATTAACTCCTGGGATCTGTCTGCCACGGGATGAGAAGGAACATCCTCGTTCTCTGCTGTGGTAAATAAAGGGGAATTCAACAGAGAGGCAAAAGTCACTAAGAGGAACCTGGGTGTCACCTGGGGATCCCTCAACCAGCCAAAAAAAAAAAAAAAGCCACATAAAGGTCTTTTATTCTGTTTTACCTGCTTTAAATAGTCTATTTGCTACCTCCTTGTCTGGAGGCTGGTGGGTGGAGGATTCACAGATCAGAGAACACCTTCATGTCTTGGCTGGCAGACATTTGCAAGAAGCCTTTCCTTCACCCCAAGAGGTAACAAAACAAAACAAAACAAAAAGAGAAAAAAAAAAGGCAAAATACTTCAAAGTTCAGAAATTCAAAAAGCAGGTTAAAAAAAACCAAACTTGAAAATAGAATGTTTCCATTGGCCAATTTCTTTCTTAAATGCTCACAGAAATAAGATGAATTTGCAAAACAACACGGTCTTGACCAAAACATTTTCTTCAATTCAAAACTTTGTAAAAACACCCCAACATTCAGAATTGTGGGTAGGGAGGAAGCAGCAAAGGACCAAACTGCTCCCAGTGAGAAATCTCCACAAATCTTCCTTTTCCACAAAAAACACCTTTTGTCAGAAAATGTCTTGACCTGCATTAAATTGATTTAATTAATCTTAGTCAAAATCCAGCCTAATGGCAATAAAATGCTAAATACACCCCAAATCAGACACAATATCCCTGGCAGTGAAGTGATAAATTCTCATGGAATCATACACAATATATCTGTCCAGGTTAAATGGCTTTTACAATTAAATGTTTGCCTCGTTTCGTAATTAATGTATGTTCCTACCAGCCCCAGTCTGTGCCCAGTCCCTCTTATTTTTATGGCTGTGTATCCACACATATGCACACACACAGGGACTGGGAAAGCTCTAAACAAATCTGGGTGTTTGCATCCTGCCTTGCCCAAAAAGCAAAGCAGACTGTTCAAGCAGCAGCCGGTGAAAGCAAGCATTCAATTCTCCTCAGAGGCTCGTTTTCCTCTAAATGGGCCTCTCAGACTCAGTGACAACTCTTAGCTGCCTGAGAAAAAAAAAAAAAAAACTGGAATAGAAAAAAAAAGAGGGGGGGGAAAAAAAAGAACCTATTTTCCAGTGCAAAGTAATCCCTGCTCCATTGCCATGGCACCAGACATCCGTCTCTTTCTTTCATTGACCAGACGAGGTCCTCCTCAGCCTCCAAAATCTTTTTTTTTAAAAAAAAAATAGTATTTTTTTTTGTTCATGCATGTGTGTGTGTGTGTGTGTGTGTGCCTGAATTTGTTTCCTTGGTAGGAAAAGGAGTCATTAAAGTATTAGTTTGGGTTGATTGATTCTTCGGGGATAGAAGAAGGTTGTGGGGCTTTGTAATCTCTGACATGATCTCAAAACAGAGGCTCTTCAGCGAGATACAATATTGAAATAAGAAAAGGAAGATGCAGCTCTCACCCCTTGGAAAGAAAAAGAGCACAGTTTGCAGGCTGGGAGTTGAACCTCTTCCAAAAAACTCTGTGTTTTCTTCAAGGTGTAGTGAGCAGTCATGAAATAAAGGAGGAGTATAATGCTTTTAACTTCAGAGCAGATTTTGTGGCGTGATTCTGACATGCCCTGGCTGCAGACTGCAGCAAAGTATAAAAATAATACCAAGAAAAGCAAAAACTCTGAGTCACATTAAAAGGACGAGGGGAAAAAAAAAGAAAATAAATATATACATGTATACATGCTCAAGGACATCCCAGTGCTGAAAAACATAAGATACTGCAGAGCTTACCAAAACCACCTTAACTCTGCCCCTGTATTTTTGGATACCCTGCTATCCTCTCCTCCTTCCCAAGCTAAGGAAAGCCAACCCATTTCCAGCTTTTTTGGGCCAACACAGAGGTACAAAAGTGCTGGGTGATGACTCAGCATCTGTTGCTTTCTTTCAGTGGATTATTGTATTGGGTCAGTATAAAGGACACGTCTGGGGGCATCTCTGGTTCTGGGAAGCTGCAGTTCTCCCTGGATGGGTGGGAATGCTGCAGATGCTTGGCTTCTTTGGGGAATGATTCAGCACCTTGGCAGGGATGGCAAGAAAACGTGTGTGCAACACTTGTGCAACGGGTTGTGCCGATTTCAGGTGCCATTTCAGTTCTCTGTCAGGGAAAGAGAACCTGTGGGGAAAGAGGGGTGTTTTCGTGGGAAAAACAAAAGAAAAACTTCTCTCACAGGAGGGTTTGGCTGCAATTTCTGCTCCTTAAAATGAATAATTGCCAATAACCCCCCTGCGCGCCGTCGCTCCCTCCAACAGCAGCCCTGACAAGACAGATGGCTCCGAACTGCCCAGTGCCACGGTTCACTTTTTGGTTTCATAAAAAAAAAAACAAACAATTTCCCGTGGCATGCACAGGCCAGGGCTGGAGGAGGCCGGGCCAGGGAGCCCATGGCTATTCATGGCACACAGGACTGCGCCGCGCTGGGCGCACGCGCCTGGCACCGCCACTCGGAATCGATTGCCCGTGGCTCCCGCAGTCTGATCAATTCTGCATTCAGCGCAGACCCACAGTGAATTTATTACTCCTCGGAAACTTCCAAGTACAGAAGGGAGATGGATCCATTATGGCAGAGCCCGGGGTTTCCAGCAGGCAGCTCCTGCAGGGCCCCCGTGGGTTTGGGCTCAACCCTTTCCTGAAGGGAAAGGGGCACCTGATTTAAGAGCAGCAGGTTCAGCACTGAGGGTCACACGAGCGCTCCTGGCATTATGGCATTTCCCAGAGGCCTCATTTGGCACAGAGGCCCCACTGTACTGCCCTGATTTCGACATTTAGATTGCAAACAGCAAGAGGAAAGGGAGGAGGAGAAGCAGAGAGGTGAAACACACTCGTGACATCATCTCAGCACAGCCAATTCCTCCTACTCAGGGCCAAGAGGACACTTTTGTTGGACACAAGGGACGGTTACCTTGCAAAGTTCTGGATGCTCTGGCATTTACATCTCTCACAGAAATCATCTCCCACTCCATTAAGGAAAATGTGTCTCCCCCAGTTGACACAACTGTGAAACCAACTTCTGTCTGACACTTCCACGTGTGACAGGAGCACACAGAGAGAGCCAGAAGAAACCTTCTTGTACGACAGGGCTCCATTTCAGGGTCAGGCTTCTCCACAGCCATGGGAAACAGACAATATTTTTCTCTTCTGGAAGAATCTGGGCTCCAAAAAGGTTCTCTGGCTCATTTTATACGCAACAGTGGGTTCAACATCCTCATTCAATCATTTGTGCCATGTGCAACCAGGAATTACAGTAAATTGAGCCCAGGAGGGACAAAAGAAGAGAGAAAACTGCTCATCTCATGGCTCTCCCTGGAAAGGATGGGTAGCAGTAAGGGAATGCTGCTTCCTTAAGCTAGGAGGGGGGGGAAATATGTGATCTCTCTTTGCTTTTAGGTCTCTCCTTCCATCTAAACCCAGTTTGTAACTCAATACTTTCCCCAGAATATTTTCCTACCTCCTTTAAAACATCTGGGTAGAGGTTATGAACTCCAATGTGATTAGTGCTGCAAAAAGGAAGGGGAATACCATGGAACAAGATGGCAGATGTTGGACTATTAGGCAGGAACATGTTTGTAGCTCAGTGACCTTTATGATTAGATTTAGTTTCTGGAAGATGAAGCTGAGATATGGATATGAATTTGGATATGGATATACACTGCTTCCCCCTACCTCTGCTTTGAGCCAAATAAAATCATGGTACCTACACTCAGAAAAATACTGCAGTGTTTTCAGCCAGGAGGTTCCAAACCTCCCACTTCCCTTCCTTACCCCACATATCATGATGGATTTGTTGCAGCAGGACCAGCCATGGAAGATAAATAAGGCACCTGATGTGATTCTTTTTTTAAAAAAACTTATCTACTCATACCTCACACAATCCCTCCTGAGGATGCTCTGGCATTGGCTCTGAACTGCCTCCTTCCCACCAGGATTTTTATCTAAGCAAATAAAAATTAAAGCACTACCAACCCACAACAGCAGCGTTTCACACCCTGACCTCTCACTGGTACCAGGTGCCAGACAGGGGGAAACCAGTGTCCCCCCAGTGCTGCAAGGCACACTAAAACCAGAGTTGGGCCAAATAAAGCTGAGCTGGGCTGGGCTGGGCTGAGCTGAGCAGAGCTGAGCTTCACACAGACCCCCATCAGCTCCTACACGGAGCACATCAACACCAGGGTAACCCAATACACAGCAGAATTGCTCTATAATTTAAAAAAGATCTTTCACCAGAATAATGAAAACGATCAAATTTGCTCCTATCCTATTGTCTGTGCTGGTCTACACTTCCCTCCAAATCCAATTCCACAGACAACCAGAAGAGGGGGATCACATACAGGACTGACCAAAAGGTGAGTTTGCCACCAGAAGCAGTTTTCCTTCAACAGATTTTTTTATTAATTTAAATTTGCCCTCTCCCCACTTCAATTCCCACTGATGACAGAAAAAAAAATCCTCCCCTTTCCAAGATTCCCTGTGCCATGTGAACAAAGCTGCAGTCAGGGAGGTGAGGTGGTAACAGAGGAATTTATGGTGGGTTTAGTAAGAAAAGTGTGGGTTTAAGTTAAACCACACTAAATTAAAAAGAAAAAATATTTAGTTCCTGAGAAAAAGTAATAATGAAACAAAAAGGAATAATAATGGAAAATAATGGGCCTCTGAGCAGCTTTTATGGACCTGATTCAGGTTCCATACATAAAGTCACAATGGAGCAGCACAATGCTGACAAACAGCCTGGCTGCAGTGAGCTGGGGAACAAATCACATCTATTCATCTTTATCTTTGCTTTTGGGGGAGAAAATGAAATTCAGCACATGGAAAGAACTAAGCAGGAAGTTTATCAGCCCTACCTCAAGTGGGGGAGAACCCAAGCCCTGGACTGGCCCAGACTTCATGTACTGCCCCCCCTCCCCCCCCCTCCCCAAGCACTGGAAGTTTAAAATTGTACCACTAGAGCCAAAATCGAGGGATTCTTCTAGGGAAAACTTTGAACTCCAAAATCAATAGGAGACAATAAAGAATTTATCAGCTTTTTCTGCCCCGGGCTGCAGTCTCACAAGCCATCCTTTAGGCAGTGGGTTGGCTGAGGTGAGGTCTTACTCCCTCTCTGCTGCCCATCACCTGCCCCATCCCCATTTTCCTCACTCAGACATTTCAGGACACTGTACAGTCACTAGATCCCTGCTTTTGCAGCACTTAAAAATGCCCTCTGTGGCAGAGCACCCTCAAGGTACCCCAATACCATAAATGCCCCTCAAGCACTGCAGTCCTATTGACAGAGAGCTCTGCTTGGCTTTACAGGGATTTATCTTTGGGGATATGAAGAGCAAGAGTGCTGAATTTAGCAGATTCTGGCACAAGAGAAAAGTGGATCAGACACCCAGGTCTTTCAGACTGGGTAATTGTCATAGTTCATAACTTTTCCCCCCATCCCTTCCAGCAGGTCCATGCAATGCATGCCCAAGCAGCAAATGAAAAAAACCAACTCAAACAACCTCTTTCGATATTGTGGGTCAAATTTAAATCAAAACCTGGGAGAGATGGATGCTGATTTAGTCAAGGCAGGGCCCAGGTGCTTCCCAAGAAACCCTACCAAAAAATTAAACCTATTTTCACTGGCTTACTTCCACAAAAGCAAGAAACCAGCTTCAGAAATAATCCAGCCAGACCCCTGGGGAGAAGGAGGGTGGGGGGAAAAAAGCAAAAAAGCAAACCAGGCTCCTTCTGGTTGTTGAGAGAGTGGGGGAAGGAGGAGCAGAGTGTGGCTGGGGAGGGCTGGAGCCCAGGCTGGACCGGGGCACCCGCTCACCCCCGGACAATGGGATGAGCAATCTTTGTCAGGAACAAAAGACATCTGCTGAGTAAAACAGGAATTGACTGAGAACAAGGACAAAGCCAGACAGTATCACATGACGGGCCAGTCTGCTCCAGCAAGATGCCAGGGTCAACGGCAGCCAATGCTCCCGGGAAGTCAAGAGGAATCAATAATGCGAAACCAGCGCGCGGCTCCTCCGCCGAGCAAATCGGTGCAAATGCAGTTAAACCGGGCTCCATCCGATGGAAGCCCTGCGTGTGACACGTCGGCACCGGCAGGCTGAGGTTCCCACAGCTGCGGGGAAATGGCTTTTCCAGCTCGGCACACAAGGCAGGTTGAATATGGATGTTTGTTACCCGTCTTTTTTTAGAGACCCGAGATGGGAGGAGAGCGAGGAGACCCTGGGTTTTTAGAAACACACACAGTGCCCACGCAAAGAGGCTGTTTAATAACAAACCCCACTTCCAAACCACCCCCTCATTAAAGGATACTCCAGCTCCCAAATGCTGCCTGTGCATTTATTATGTGTGTTCTCACGCTACGAGCAGTGCATCCCCACCCAAAGCTTCCATCCATGACCAGGGACAGGACAGATGCTGCAAATGCAAATGGCAGCGCCACGAGGAAGGTCTGAGCCTAAAATTTGGGAAGGGTCTTCATTCGAAGCCCTAAAATGCCACCTGCTCTGTTTAACCTTGGTCAGGTCACCTCATCCTTCTGTGCCTCAGTTTCCCCTTTGTGAGACAGGACAGCACCTCTGCACCCACCCACCCCCCCGGGATGCTGTGAGAGAAATACATTAATAAAATAGGGCAGACCCTGATATTCCAGTAATATAGGCCAGGCAAGAGCCTACATTTACGTGAGAAGAATTATTATATGGTTTAACCCAATTATTAACACGTCATTTACTCAAAGTTAACAAAGAAAGCATCAAACTCCTACGAGCTGATATTTCAACAGGTCCTTCTCTGTCTCCACATCAGACTTCACAGAGATCACAGGAAGGGACTCACAAGATCATCGAGTCCAATTACTAAGGGAATGGCCCCTGATGATTTTACACCATCATTATGCAAAACACTTCACTTATTTCAACCTCTCATTCCAAACTGGCAGGTGATATCCTTGCTACCCCCAAAGATAACACCAAGAACAAATCTCCCCTCCTCAGCTCAGATTCCAAGTCAGATTATGTCCCCTAGTTCCTCCCTCTGTAAATTGTCTGACCACCTGTAATTCAGCACGATGATTCCATCATGGTATATAGTAAAAAAAATAAAAATTGATTTTCCCTTAATAAATCTCACAAAGCTGTGGAAAGATTATATGCCCCTTGGAAGTGTTCTAAAAGTCCTAAAATTTATTATGCTTCATACTTTGGGGTTTTTTAAACTAGATTTTCCTTCTAAAACCACTTGCTCCAGTTGAGAAAGTTTACAAAAAATACATTTAAAAGTTTCATTTTCTACTTTTTAACACCTCATCTTTTATTCCTAAAGACTCCTATGTGCATCTTTCTGTACATGTTCAACAGTTCAGTCCACCTTGACAATTCCTGGAACTATAAAGTGAATTTTATTGTTAGATGGCACTGCAGGGAAAACCACAATTTAAAACACACCGATGAATTCCAATCAACTCGGCCCAAGAAATGCAGGAAAGGGAGGCAATGCAGAGGGAGGCATTACCCAGCAATCCACATCTGAGGAATTAGCTGAATGGAAGCAATCTGAATCAAAGAGTAACAAAATAGCATCCCAGCACACTTTACCACTTTCCCTTGCATCCCTCTCTCAATCATCTAAATGGTTCATTTAACCTGTTCCTAAGTGCCTCTGTGGAAAAAAAAATGCAAATTTTTCTGCCAGTGAAAATGACTCATCACTTAAAGCAGGAGGGTCTTAACCCAAGTCAGCAAATAAGTTAAAAGTGAAATTAGGAATGTAGATAAGCCGCAAAGCCACGAGCAAAGATGAGTGTACATCAAAGAGTGGCACAGAAAGCACAGCTTAAATATGTTAATGAGTGCCAGGAAGTCGTGTCTTGGCCTGAAAGATTATGCACTTCAACACCACAGCCTGCTCCCATCACAAAATAAACCCGATTTCTGCAACCTGCAGCAAAACCCAGCGTGCGTAGGATGGAGCACTGCTGTCAGAGGGATAAGGAAGGCAGTGCTGGGATTTCCCCCATTTGATTTCCTGCTTCCTCAACAGTTCCACTCACAGAATCCCAGAGTGGTTTGGGTTGGAAGGGACCTTAAAGAACATTCCTCTTCCACCCCCCTGCCATGGGCAGGGACACCTTCCACTGCCCCAGGTTGCTCCGACCTGGCCTTGGACACTTCCAGGGCTGGGAAATCTCACAAATCATGCCTGGTGTTGATCATTCCTACACGTTTCTGGTAGAGGAAGGCAGATGAAAGCTTCATTACGCTCCAGACATAATAAAGCAAAAAACACCACATACAGGCTTTTATACAGCAAGAGAAGGGAAGGAATTAGGAAACCTAATACCAAAGAGGCCCCAACACTCCTCTGAGCTCTGCAAAGCAGCTGGGTGAAGTATTTCTAGGCTGAACAGGACTAAACACAGATATTATTGTTATTATTTATTATATAACATCCCATATTGCTGCATTTTCAATTCACCCACAGCCACCTCCTGCAGCACTTAGACTGTCACTCTGTTCTTATGCTGCCCTAGTTTTCCAGCTTTCTTCTATCTAGGTAAATATAGAGGCCCCATCTCTGAGGCAGCTGAGTACCTATTATATCCTGCTGTTTCTCCCTTGCACTTATCCTATTATGCTATTACAGCTGGTGTAGGGTCGTGTGTTTTCTATTTTGTGACATAATATTGTGGGCCCAATTCCACCATCCCCAACACACCAGCACACAGGAGTGCTGGCAAGAGCCCTTCATGGGGCAGGAGTCAGGGCTACAAATGGTTAGGCTGCTATCAATCTGCAGGATCCAGGATCTGCTCATTCCCACAGACACTGTTATGCCTTCCATTTATATATAAATTACCGTTGTGTGTATATATAAAGAGAGAACCGACCCAAAATAACAACAACAGCAAACAAAGCCACTCAATATGTGCAAATAGAGACAACTCGGAGGCATAGCAGGATGAACAACCCCTCCCTCTGCCTTTTAAGAAGAGGAAAAAATTACTTCAGGACCTGTTTTGTCAGCTCCCTCCACCTCTTGCAGCTGAAGGTACCTGAGCCCAGAATGGGAAGTGAGCAGTGCCAGTTCTAAAGGGTCTTTCCCCTCTTAGAGTCTTTGTGTAGGGGAATTTTTGTGCCTTGCTGTCCTTAAGATCTCCAGTGATGCTTTTGTTCCTGGAACAAAGTCTCAGTGACCCCATGGATGCCCTGCAGGGCTCACTGGGTCCTGCAGTTTGTTGTGCCATTTTGAGCCACTGCCCATGAGGGTTTTGAGCCTCACTGGGCACCTGAGACTGGGATAAATTTCAGTTTACTGCCACCTCAGTACACTGTGGATGAGGAAGAGCTGATAAGGAGGAGCTCCAAGCCAAATTAAAACAGGGCAACAGGGCAGAAGGACTGAGCAGACACACAGGATCTGGGACAGCCTTTCATCTCTGCCTGAACAAAACACACCACAGGAAACAAATAGTACCTGCAAAATTATCACACAGTCCCTGTGACCCATTCCATAACTATCCAGGGCTTATTTCTGTTACTACACATGTAGGAGGTACCAAACACAACAGGGTGGTGATTTATTAAGCTCAGCATCAACAAAGAGTAAAAAAAATTGAAAGCCATGGGAATTAATTGCTTCAAATTAATATCGTCTTGTGAACTGAAAAGGGTGTTATTTTTTAGAACAGAGCAGGTTCCTAAGTCTCCTTTCCAAATTGCTGCTCTCAGGAATTCACGGCAGTGCCACCACATCCAGATCTCAGCTGCTTCAATCCCACCTCTTGGCAACAACAGCAAAGGTCCTGGATCAATGCTGGGACCATGGGCAAGGAATTAACGAGCACATTTCTATCCTACTTTAAGCCATCAAATGATTGAAAAATTGCATAATTATTGATTAGTTAAGGCTTGTCAAATTCCTCATTTTTTTAATATGGACTATAATGAGAATATGAATCATATTCTAAGTATTATGTTGTATCCATAACTGCTGTTATGGTTTATAGCTGACCTGAGAATCAGAGCAAAAGGAAGCCATAAGCAAGCTGAGGAAAAGTAAATTCTGCTTTTGGGTTCCTTCTCCAACTTTTAAAACAGGCTGCACTAATCTGCCTCCAGTGCCTCTGGAATAGGGAAATACATCAACAAGCCGAATCTTTAATTCCGAACAATGTGGAAGATGCTGGGCCAAAGGGGACCAGAAGAACATTAGAACAAACAGTAAAGCAAGGATATTTGTGGTTCTCAAGGGCTTTTTCTCAAACCAGCCCCATCCCTCAGCTCAGGGATTATCTGCACTGAGATCGCTCTGTAAACTAAATAAAATAATGAGAAAGTCCTTCATCATTTCAGTTAAGTGAATTAACCACCATCTGTGTGGACCAGACAAACCCAGGGGACAGGCTGAGGTGTTCCTCAACCTCCTCCTGTGAACAGTGTTGCACCAAAACGTGACTCAACTCTCGAGGAAAACTCAATAGGAAATGAAAGCTGTTGACCTGACAGTGACTTTCCTGGCATAGCTCAAACAGGTCCAGTGAGTAACAGTGATGCAAAATGCAGGATAAGTTTACTGAGAAGAATTCCAAAGAGTTCTGTGCATTTTAAAATAATGAGGTTACCACAGAGAGCTCACTATTGTATGCTGTAACATTTGGGGGTTCATTTCCAGCAGCTTCTTGTTTGGAAGGGTGAAAATCCCACTGTAAATAAGTCAATAAGTCAATATAGGATAATCCACGTGTTAGGAAGAGTTTGAGCAAGAATCCCACCAGTTTGTTGGTGGTTGAATAAAGCTTCCATGAAGTGAAATGAAGAGTCTTAAGAGGGAAATATATTTTTGGCAAATATTGCCTGGATTTGACTGATGTAAAATAGGTTAAATCTCGTGTTATTTTATTCTGAACAGTCCTATTGGCAGCAGTGACACACAGGGAAAGAAGGGCCATTCCCCTCGATCACCCCACAAACCACATGGTCAGCTGTGTTCAGCCACAGTTCCAACTATGGCATCCTGGGTGAGGATCCAGCCCAACATTCCTACAGGGAATTTTTCCCACAAACTATGTAATTCTATTTAAACATCACAGTTTAAATTGTACCTGACAGAGAGCCTGACATAAATTTCCTAATCTTTGTTTCTGGTTTGCACTTGTTGAGAGAGTCTGTTATCTTTTCCTGAAGCCAAAGTCAGATCCCAACAAACACACCAAGTTTTGGACTTCACTGAAATCCATCAAGAACAGATTCACAATTTACAGTAGCTTCATCATTTTCCATCAGCTCATACATTCTTTTGCAACCACTCCAATACATTTGTTCTAGAGCCTGTATTGGAACATCTCACTGAATTGAAATGATGTTACAATGAGGGACAAAACATAAAGAGTTGAGAATTAGGTTTGCTGCTTCTATTTCTCTTGTAATAAAACCAGTTAGCATCATAATCAATGCCCATCTTTATGGTGGATTAATTCATGAAGACATCTAAAGTCACCTTGTCCTAAAGCCAGCCTGCAATGTCATAGAGACAAAATTATATTAATAGTCCATAAGCTTTTTGTCTACACGTGTGCGGCTGAGGGCATTTTAACTTGTTAGTTTTCACAGGTACCTTGTCCAGCTATCCCAGCACTGCACCCAGGACCTCCAAAGTTAAATCAACAATTCTGTACAGCCTGAGCTGCAGCTTCAAAGTCTAAGAGCCAAGACAGACCCAGTTCCTCTGAGATTTGGGCAATGAAGTAGAGTGCAATAGTCATAGAATCATGAAGATTGGAAAAGACCTCCAAGAACATCCAGTCCTCACACACTGACCAACCTCCTCTGAGCAGTGGAGACTGACCTGGAGCATCTCTGTTGAGTTTCCACTAGTTATGGTGCCAAAAGTGTTGGCTGGAACAGGCAGGTGATTACAGCTTGACCTAAAGTCAAGGGATTTCTAGTCACTGTGTCACATATCTGAGCTCATTCCTGTTATGCCTATCAAGAACCACAGGGCAACTGAGGTTGGAAAAGCCCTCCAGGGTCATGGAGTCCAACCTGTGCCCCATCCCCACCTTGTCCCTCAGCCCAGTGCACTGAGCGCCATGGCCAGTTTTACCTTGGTCACCTCCAGGGGTGGGGACTCCAAACCTCCCTGGGCATCCCCTTCCAATGATTAACAACCCTTTCCATGAAGAAATTCCTCCTGATGTCCAACCTGAGCCTCCCCTGGCCCAGCCTGAGGCTGTTCCCTCTCCTTCTGTCCCTTGTTCCCTGGGAGCAGAGTCTGACCCCCCCGCAGCTCCCCCCTCCTGTCAGGGATTGCAGAGAATTCCAGGTGCCCCCTGAGCCCACTTTTCTCCAGGCTGAGCCCCCCCAGCTCCCTCAGCTGCTCCTGGTGCTCCAGCCCCTTCCTCAGCAACGTTCCCTCCCCTGGACACACTCCAGCCCCCCAGTGTCCTTCCTGAACTGAATGGCCCAGACCAGGACACAGGGAGACAATCACCTCCCTGCTCAGCACTGCTCCAGAGACAGAGATCAGCTCAGGACTTTAAAAACACGCCAAAATATTAACCTGGCATAATAGGCTCTGCATCAGCCAGGCCAGTCCTGGTCTGAGCATCCAAACCAACCCACTTGCAGTTTGCTCTCCCCACATTCCAGACTCTCCCAGCCAGTGGGATATCCAGCTGTCGAGTTCAGGGGCCGGATCCAGTTCACGAGGCAGAAAATCTGGTCCCTGGGGAGGCTGGCTGAGCCACAGGCCAGACAAACTCGGATTTCTGTGTGGCTGCCTAAGTGCGTGAAAGGGCAAGACACAGGTCAGCAGCACTTATTAAACTGCCAGTAAAAGGGGACACACATCAGACACAAACCAGTGGGCTCCACACACACACAAACACGTGTTTAACCAACTGGACTCACATGTAGTTTCTGTGACTTCAGCTGGATCACTCACATTCACATGTGGGCAGAAGTGCTGGAAAGATTATGGGCTAATTCTATGGTAAATAATATTTATTTACATAAATAAATATGCATCTGTTAGATAAATATATCTATAAAATATACATAAATATATAGATATATCTATTCAATATAAATATAGCTATTGAAGAGTTACATGTATGCAGCTATAATATATAATATTATTTAAAATAAATATGTATTTTTTAAAGGCCTGCATAGCCAGCCCCCACATGATCTGTACATCAAGGGAAAGCTCAGCCTGTGATGTCTGTTTCAAATTTAAAGCAGCCCTGCTGCAATTAATCACAGCTTGGCTGATGAAGCACATGGCACTGAAAGGACAACAAGCATTCTGGGAAACTATCCCTGTCATCTTCAGCCACAACAAGTTTATTTTCGACCTCAGAACAATGAAGGTTTGCCACCCAGTCCATGGCCTGATCTCCTCCCTCTAAACCAGTAAGAAGCAGATGGCCCAAAAGATCATTTACAAATCATTTCCAAAGGTTTAGATTCCTCCATCACCTTCTGGGTTCCAAATAGGGATTGGTGTCCTCAGGAACAAAGTATTGTCCTCATGACTCAACTATCAGGTGGATACATGGAACACACCATGAAAGAACACCCATCCAACACTCACAGAAAAGGGGATGTGCTGACTGATGTGTTATCTTGCTGTATATATTTAATTGTACCCCAGACTGGTTTGGGTTGGAAGGGACCTTAAACTCCATTCCCTGCCATGGGCAGGGACACCTTCCACTATCAGGATGCCCTGGGTAATCACCACCATGATTTGATTTCCATTCCCCACTGCATGTAGCTGAATTTTAATGCCAACTGGGTGTTTTCCTGAGCTGCAGCTTGTACCTGATTCATTTTTATTTTTTTATCACTTACCCATTATTTATACAGAATTCAAAATGCATAACAAGAATAACTAAAATCACTTGACATGATGTCTTAACTCCAGCAGTTTATCAGCTTATTTCACAGCAAAACGAGAAAGTCAAATAAATGAGGGAAAAAGAACCATGGTTACAGTGAAAATATCACCCAGTTCATTCAGATCTGTGCCTGCTGCCCAGCTCATCTATCCACAGCCCTGACAAAGATGCAGATATATTAGAAGAATAAATCATTTCATGTGGTCAATACTGAAGAAGGGAGGTTTTAGAAGGGATTTGCATGTTGAGAAGGTGATGAGTTGGCAGAAACTGGAAGGATTTTCTGTGCACAGGCAGGAATATGAAGCAGAGATGGATATCAAGGTACTTATCAAAAGCAGGATATGGGGAGATATAACCAGAAACAAAGCCTGAGGTCAATTCTGTAGGAAGAAGAACATGACTTGCAACTGGTTAATTGCTCTCTCAGCACTTAAACCTAACTCTGGCACATTCCTCAGGTGCTTGGGGCCTCATCACACCTATGTTCAGTGTGGCCTCAGCTGATGATACCTCCCCTCTGCCCAGCATATCCTGTAGCCTCTTAATCTCATTCCTTTATCATTTTGCCATAGAAGACAGGATGAAGCTGCACAAGATAATAAAGTCTTGTGAAGGACAGGAAGGGTACTAACAGAGCTCCATTTCTCTGACAGAGGCCTGAACAGGCCTCTTAACCTTACAGAAATCTCAGAGTGGTTTGGATTTGGAGGGACCTTAAAGCTCATCTCATTCTAACCTCCTGCCATAGGCAGGGACACCTCCCGCTATCCCAGGGGGCTCCAACCTGGCCTTGGACACTTCCAGGGATGGGGCAGCCACAGCTTCTCTGGGCACCCTGTGCCAGGGCCTGCCCACCCTCACAGGGAAGAATTCCTTCCCAAAATCTAATTTAAAACTCCCTAAACAACTCTAGGTTCTGTAGCAATTGAAAATATAGACCAGGCTCTACAAGGTGACCAGTGACATTAGACATCAGTCCCTTCTCAAACCATGGACAAAACATGTTGGAAAACTAAAGGAACAAGTGGGAGGTGAAAACACAATCTGTGAATTGCCCTTTGTAAGATGTAACTCACACCCAGGTTAAGTCCTTCATCATAGTCAATGTAAAGAAAGAAAACAATGTCCACAATTTGGAGAACATGCCCAGCAATTCCACACTGACTACCCTGGTTTTCAAAAACGTGCATTCATGGAAATAAAAGTGGGAATTCAATGCACAGGTTGGAGAAAATAATTGAGAAGTTTTCAAGTGTCTAAATAGAATTGAAGTTATACCACAAATACTTTTCCTACTCAAATCACCCTGTGGCAAAGGGATACCCTGCAAAGCTGAAATGATGTTCTTACATCAGAATAAAGACACATTTGAGCATATAAGTCACTTCTGACACAACACAAAAATACAGCAATTGCCCCGAGTCAGAAAGAAAACAACAATTATTACAACATTTCTTTCTTTTTCTTGCCAATATTGTCACATCAAAGTTTTTTGCTGTGCTCACATACTAATGGCTTTCAAGGCTCTGGTTTTGTTAAACTCTCTCATATTTTGAATAAGGAAAAATGAAACCTGGCAGCACAAAACTGTCTCAGCCTCAGGGAATTCCAGCCCAAGCAGGACAGAGTCCCTGACAGTCCCATACAAGAACTTCCACCTCACATCCTGTACCTGAAGCAACATCCAGCTCAGGTTGAACACTCTGGCATTTTTCATCAGATAAGGGTTTGTCCCCTCACACCCTCTGTACTCAGAACCTTTTCAACAGATACAGTTAACCACGAATTTGGACTGATTTGCTGAAAACCAACATAATCTCACCCATTAGTAGAATAATTGCCTGGCTGGTCTTTCACTCCACACTTCTCCCCCAGCTCCCCATGGCTAAATGAGTATCTCCAAGCAGGCTTTTCCCAGTGGAAGATAGTATGTTCTTTCATGTCATATTTCAGACTCTTCTACTTTTAACAGGGCTTTAACCAACCTCTTTTCCACCTGTCAAGTTGAAATTGCTTTGTCTCTATCAAATAATACCTAATTCTATAAACAATGATACAGAAACCAGTGACAATCCCTGGGGATGCTGCTGCCCAGGACATGCAGAGCATACCTGGACACAAAATTCATTGCAATGGCTCGTTTCTGGTGGTTTGTAAAATCCAAAAGGCTTCTAAATGCAGAGGGTTGTCTAGTCAGTGATTTAAAGTGATATGGCTCTACCTATATGCAACTGAAGTGGTAACAGGATATGGATTTGGAATTAGCAAAATGTTAATGATCCAATGCTTCAGCTTTTCCTGTCTGGGGCAGCTCTTGCATTTTGGACTCTAAAAATCCTCCCTAAGCGCAATTCCACACTGGCCAGTGTTAGGGCATGAAAGAACACAGTGGGGAACAAGAACTCACCCTTTGATTACTGAATCAAATTCTCATCAAATTTTAATGAAACAAAACTTCACTGACACGATTTCTCCGTGTGAGAAGCAAACCCTTGTCAGGACTCACCAGTGAAGCTCCAACCAGAGGAAAAAATACTTACCTGAACCTTGATGTGTGGTGAAGCCTCTGGAGAAGAGGCAGAAGTTGGGATCCTCTTCTTGTGCTTTCCTGAAGCCTTCTGACCCTCACTCCCACCTCCAGAAGAATCCAGGTGACCCTTTCTCTCTCTTGTTCATGAGCAATTCCCACTGAAGTCATCAAGTTACTCCTGTGAGGGGGAAAAAGAGAAGAAATATGTTTATTCCTATGTAGGGCAGGACTACAAAGGTTGTGCTTCACTGAAATCCCACAAGGAGAAGTTAAACAGGTGGCTGGGACTGGAGCTGACACTGCACACAGAGTTCCAACCTCAGATTACAGAATGGATCTGGGGCGAAAAAAGGCCTTTTTATTTTCTCATTTCAAAAGCAACATGAGCCCAAGTTGTTTTAATAAGGAGATTAAATTAATTTTAAAAATTAAACACAGAGAGAAGTTTTCCCTTCTCTACCTGAAAGAGTTCTCTCAATCCCCAGCTCTCCAGTCAATCCCCTGAATGACCCTTCTTGCAGCAAAATACATCTGTGGGGCCAAATGTCTCTGCTTTTGGGCTGAACAAACTTCTTTTTCCCCCAGGGTAGACCTGACATCTCAGCCACCACCACCAGCATTCCCACTGACATTGTGGAATGTCCAGACACACAAAATTCCACCCCACTTCTTTGGAGAGGATAATATTTCCCTCCCCAGACCTACCTAAAGAAAACACATCAAGTTATTCAAATATTTATTCCTAGATCCTGGAAGGTCAGACTGATAGCATTTTTAAAGGAGGAGCAGTGAGTGAAACTCAGGATTTACACCCCAGTGTTTGCAGTCAGCATGAAGTCACTCAGTGGGCATCTTTCATCAGGAGTGTAAAATGAGAGCTGTACATGCATAAAGCACTGCCAGATAAGCCCAGTCTCAAAAAGCAAAGAAATGAGCCAGGCCTGATTCTGATTCATCAGTATTCAGCAGTGGATTCAGTGGGACAGCTCAGAATTTACACTGGAATAAGGAAAAATCAGGATTAGGCACCATCTGTCTCCGAGAGCCAAGCGATCAGAATTGCTCCACACATTTTGAATCCTCTTCCCCCTTTTCTTTAATCTCCTGCACATTCCAGGTTTTCCATTCAGCTCCAATGACAAAAGATTTTACAAAATGACAGTCCAGATTGAGAGAACAGAAATTACAACCCCCGACAAAAGAGATGCCAAACTTTTTTATCGACGATAAGTGCTCCTTCCACGCAGACACTGGTCTGCAATGGTAAATATAAGGCAGATGTCGAATGGAAATTAAACATTGTGCTCCCAGGGTGGCCTCGGCTGCATTCAGAGTTTGATTTAAAACAAGGCCAGAGTTCTTTCATCATTTCTTCAAAAAGTTTCAGACCTAAAGATATTCCAAACAGACACATACTTGACCAAGAACTTGGCGATGCAAGACGACGTATATGTGTAAAAACCACTAATAGAGAGGAGAAAAGGCAAAGCAAGTTGTCTGTGGGATGAACCAAGAGAATCTGTTCGTCAAATCACTTCTATTTTGGCATTCTGAGAGTTAAGAAGGAATTCAGGTGAAATATCTTGCCCCCTTTCTCTCAGCCTAAATTCACAACAAACACTTATCATTTGGGAGACTCGCTATTCTGAAATACGACCAAAACAAGAGCCCAAGTGTCCAGCAGTTTAAGGAGTATTTCTCTGCAAGCTTCTGAAACCATATTTACCTCTGTGAAAGCACTCTGCCTGTTATTATTAAACATGATAAAATAGCACTAGACATTTGCAATGACTTAGATATTCAGGCTCAAGAAGCACATATTTGAACGGTCTGTAGTGTTTCCTTTTAATAATTTCTGATCACATAATAGCTCAGCCAAAATAAGGTAATAATAGTCTTCTAAAAAATAAATCCACTAACTGCTAAATATACTGTACACTGAGGACAGCACTATAAATTTAAGGGTTGAAAAGATGCTCACAGAACAGAAACAGAAACAGTTAAAAGCATAAACCAAATTGCATTTGCTTCTCTTTCACTTTGCGAGATTTTTTTTTTTAAAGTCCAAAAAACCACTGAAAGTGAAATTAGTAGAGTATTTACAACTCGAATACGTAAATATGTTTGCACTCTTCTTGGAAGCCATATTTTAGAAATCATTTTATTCTCTAAACAATTTCATCTCAAACGCAGTAAAACAAAAAAACTTTTGAGGCCATGACTCTGTAACCTCCCTGAAGTTTTGAACACCGGGAAGGTTGGCCTGTGCATACAAGACAATCAAACACACGCTTAAATGTCATGTAAAGTCCTGTCTATATTATTTTTTTTGCCCCCCATGAAAGGATGAAATTGTGACAAGATTTTACTTTTAGATGACCTGACAAACCAGCACGTTCTGGTACGAGCAGGACACTCATTCCCCCTTCATTTCCCAGCACAAGATTCAATCATCTGAAACACAAACCTCCTTCAACACTGAGATACTTTTCAAATAAAACCAACTCGCAAACAGCCTCTCTGGCCTTATTAAAAATCATTTTCAATTGCTTTAAAACATAAAATATAGATGAATGGATGGATGAATGAATGGACAGCTAGAGAAATGCTTTCAGTCATGCTTCCTCCCCCCCCACACCCTTAAAATTGAAAAGCATCAGTATCCAAATAGCAACAGGAAATTTTTACCTTGTGGCTAAATAGCTCACTGTTCACTTTGCAGCTGCCTCTATTTTTTGCTGGGCAAACAACACCAATACAAAAGTCTTTCCTATAAGAAACCAAGCTTTTGACATAAGGGCAGCGCCAAACGCAAAACCTACAAAGAATTTTTTTCCCCCCGTCCCGTCGTTATAATTCCTAATTTTGTGGGATGTATTGCTGGGCTGTTTATCATAACAGTGTGCAATAAAAAGGACGACTAACTCTTGCAATTTTCTCCCTACTCCTCCCCTTGACAGGGGCCACTGATAGGGAAAGAGGCTCGGAAAAGCAGAGCAGTGAAAGGCTAAGAAACAATAGGCAACCATGGCTTTGACAATGCAGCCCTGAACCCTTTTTGCTCCCGCTGTGACACTTGCATTCAAGAGCAAGGGCGGCTGCCATCATAAGAATGGACAATGGCATGAGGAATACAAGGGAGAAGGGGGATAAAAAAAAAAAAAAAAAAAGGAAATCAGATGAATTCAGAGCTAAGATGGCAGAGCTCTCACCTTTTCCGCTTTTTTCGAGTAATCTGGATGGAGACGTCCCGCAGAGAAGAGATAAAAAGGGTGTGCTGAACTGTTGGATGGTTCTGAAGACTTCTGCATTTGCAAACGCATTTTAGAACTATTTGTAGGGGTATATATGCTGCATGCCATCTCTCTGTCTCTGTCTCTCTCTCTCCCTCTGTGTCTCTCTCTCTTCTGTTTTATGTCCTGCTATCTCCATCACACACCTCTAATAGTATGAAGACTTTCTGCCCATGTAAGTAAGTGAGAGTGTGTGTTCCTTAATGTTTGAATCAAGACACACGTCTGCATGCATTTCTAATCTAAGGAGCCTATAGCAGTTACTACAACTATCAATTAGTCAGCAATAGCTTGAGATCCCCATGTGTCTGGGTGAACAAAGGTGAGAAACACATGCAAATAGTACTACAGCACCTGGGTCACGTACAGTAACTTAGCCAGCAACAAATAATTGCATCTGTTTCTGCCTTTTCCATGCTTCTTGCTCGTTGTGATGTAAAGTTACAGGTTATTAATGTGAATAGCAACACAATTAGCCATGGCATTGTATATTTTCATCCGAACGACACAATAAAAGGAAATTAAAGCCGAACTAGATGGAAATAAATGGTGACTTAAAGGTTCTAAAGCTAAAAGATTCTCTGATAAAAAGCAGTGCTTCCATTTTTTGATCAATTGTTCCTGAGTTTAAGATGCAAATGATGTAAGATGTATTTGGTCATTTCATATATATTAGATAAGAAACTGATTATTCCAGAGGAGACAGAGTGGATGCCTAATTTCCTGAAGTTAAGTCCATAAAGAGGGTAAGCTAAATCTGTTACTATTTTTATTAATTAAGCGACTGTTACTTCTAAGACCGTTTTAAGGGTGTTTTTCAGATGTTTTAGACTTAAGGCAAACAATTAAGAAGAAAGATACGGTACCTTTGACTCTCTCCTTCTTCTTAACCTCATCAAAATGAGCCTCACCTTTAAAAACTGTCAGAGTCAAAATGGACTAAAAAAAAAAAAAAAAATTGAATTTAAAAAAATAAAAGCCCTGAACAAAATCAAACCGATAAAATAAAAAAAAGCTCCGAAATCCAGCACCAGCCTGACTCCAGCACAAGAAAAGACAGAGCTAGGCTGCTATCCAGAGAGCATTTCAGAGGTGACAACACAGTCTGTGGACAGTGTTATTTACACAGATTTGATCAGAGCGACTACGGCTCCAAACTCTAATTTAATTTGCAGAAATTATATACCCTGCGTTTCGAAGTGCAGGGAACTCTGAAAATTAAGCAGTTTGACAGAGTTTGTTGCTGAGATTAAGCATTTTTTCCTCGTGTGCAATATGCTCAGAGTCCTGCAAGGCTGCACAACCCTCTCGTTAGCTCCCTTTCTACTCATATCAGCTTCCATGGGAGGCTAATTAGTGACACCAAAGGAAAAAATATTCTTCCTGACTTTGGGCTCGGAGAAACTGTCGAGTTTATTTAGCTTTAGACAGCATAAAATAAAAATAAAAATAATTTTTTTTAAAAAAATTAAAATAACTAATACCTCCTTAAAGAAATCCCTCCCCAGCTCCCTCACCTTTTAGGACCAGTCTAGTGGCTGGAAGATTAGAGCTGCTAAAGAAAAGCTGCAGTAACACACCCGAGAAGCCCTGAGTGTGAGCGTCCCAGGGCTGAAGGGACGGCCAAAAATAAAGCGAATAACGGGCTCGAAAAGCCCCGGTGCTCAAGGGGTGTTGTGCTGACCCGCCAGGCAGTTTCATTTCCAAACTTAGCTGCTGGGAATTGCAGGCGCTATGGAGACAAGGAGATTTCCAGAGTGAGGACCAGCACAACACGGAGAGCAGTGGCTGCTTCTGCAACCCCACCAGAACCACGGAGCGGGCAAGAAAAACCTTCACAAAAACTACCAAATAATCTCACCCTTCGCCGAACAATGAGCCCTTAAAATCCACGTACGGGAGGGTATTACATGCAGATAGGCAGGGGGAGGGGGCGGGGGATGAGGACAACATTTCCCATCAATGCCGTTTATTTCTTAGTCTCTGGAAAGGCTGTTTCCCCACTTTTAATGTGAATTACTCATCTCCTTTATCGGGCCGCTCTCGTCGCCTCCAAATGCACATCTCAGGTGGAAAGGAGGCATTTGTTTGGGGGTTCAGGCGGAGAGTAATGGCTCGATGCTTATCTAGGGTTGAAAAGTAGCTAAATAATAGTAAAAATGGATCGTTTCTATAGTTGTCTGTCTGCTAGAACACACTTGGGCACACAGATCCAAGGATGGGAAGGTGGTTAAAGCAGAGAGCTGGATATTTTTACCATTATTTAACGTCCAGTTCTTCTCGTTCTTAGGCTACACTCCTTCAAACCTACCCCATTCTGATAAAATAAGTCAGCTTTCTTTAAAAAAGAAAAAAAAAAAAAGCCCCACACAGATGAATAGACACCACTAATCAGATGTAATGTAATCGAATGCTCTTCTTCATCTAATCTGCCTGCTCTGTGTAATCTAGCTATTCTCCCAGCTCCAGCATTTGTAATAGGCATGACATCGATTCCCATCTCGTATAATGTTATTTCAGTATTTTATTCTTAAATGAGGCTACGAGTTGGGTGGCTACTTGGCATTCAAAACTCTTCATCAACTTTCCCAACGTTGCGGTGTGTAAAGCGAAGCGGAGCTGCACCTCTCTGCTACCTTTTCATAGTTACATCTCCTGACGTTGCACAGGATTCTGAGGGGTTTAAACATTTTTAAGACGGGCAAAAGAACAACCAGAATTTAACCACAGAACTGCCCAGGATCAACAGCAAAATAAAAAAAACAACCAAACGCCACGAAGCCGTTCGACACCAGCAAACACCAGCTGGAAAAAGCTGAAACCCTGCACACAACGCTGATGGAGTTTTTATGTTTTCTAAAATGCGGAATGATTTCCTTAAATAAGCATTTCAACGACGTCCATCCAGGTTTTCCCCAAAGAAAAAGCAAACCTGGTCTGATTTTCCAGGACAAGCAGGATTCACAGCTAATCGTTCTGTGAGGTAAATGACAGCAGTGGGGAGAACAAACAAACCCTCTCAGACAAACAAATATGTTTGAATGTAATAAAAATGTTGACAACCGTTATGTGATTAAAGCAATTGTTTTATTCATTTAAGGCACTACCATTGGAATAATTTAAAATTAAGTGAGAAACATCAGCCCCTTGGGTTTTGCAGAAGATATTTAATTTGTAGGAATAGTTGTGGGGTGGGTTTTTTTTTTAACATAGCTATTTTCAACGTTGCAAGATAAAGCTCTCGCTTTTTTTTTTTTTTCCAATTTTATTTTAAGAATAGACCCCATTTAGGATTTCACATTGTAAATCTCTCTATGTCTGAATGCTGTTACAAGGTTTGACAATGAAAGAATAATTCATGTCAGACAAAAAGAGCCCTTCAATCAGCTTCATGCAGCTTTTCTCCTGCAGGGCTATGCCAAAACGAATGTGGAATCCTGAACTGAACCATCCATCACATTTCCCGAGTCTTTCAATTAATGACACTGCAATCAGATCGATGGCGTGTAATAAGAAAAGAGCTTTGCATTTCTATACCTATTAATTCGCTGAGTAACTCCAGTGGTAAAACGTGACCAGAAAGAGAAAAGAAAAGAAAATTTCATCCTCCCAGCGAGATTTTTGGGGATGTTTAAGCCACTCTGTACAAGACTCGGTGTCACCCCAAGCCCTGAGCGCTCAAAGCAGGAATCACACAGGCTTTTTTTTTTGTTTGTTTAAAAGCAGGGCAGTCTCCCTTCCAGACAGGTATTTTCTGCTGTTAAACACCAAGACTTTTCAAGGTAGACACTCTAGATTATGAAGCTGAGGCTATTTCTCTCCCAGGCTGAGCCTGGTTATCCTTTGTGAGCCAGTGATGTCCTCTCTGCAATGTGAGCCACGGTGAGCACAGTCCCTCACAGGGCAGGACTCTGCAGCCTCCTTCTCTAGTTTGAAGGCAGTAATTAGCCACCAAATTTCCAGCTCACAACACATGCCAAGGATGGAGTTACCTCACACAGTGATTAACCTCCAACAAAACGAGGTGGGGGCAGAGAGCTGGGCAGGGGGTGAGGGCAGTCGGGACACACACACACACACACACACACACACAAAAAGAGTCTACTAGCAGCCATGGGATGAAATTAGAGTGACCTCCCGTCAGTGAACTGGCACAAGAGTTTTGGATCGATGACAAAAAATTATCGAGGCTTTGCAGAATGGAGCTGCCAAGCACATTTCAATTCCCTCACTGCAGGCACTGGGGGGATTGTTTGGAGAAGCAGAGCACTACAGGAAAGGGAGAACCGCAGTTAACCAGAACATGGCTGTTGTTAAAAGGGTTTAATTCGGGATTGTATTTTCTTTTAAGAGTGCCTTAAAATGCCTGACTTAAAAAATACCCTCTCTTCGAATACTGAGCTCAAACCAAGAGGCTTTGCCACCTGACAAGCAGCTTAGAAGGAAGGAATGATTTGCAGGACCTTTTAGGAGGCAACAGTGGGTCACCAGTGATGAGAGACAAATCTTGCCTCCAGAAAGATCCCATTGTGTTGCCCTGGACAGGAAAACTGGAGGTGAACTGCCCCCACCAACCTTAACCCTTCCTCTGGCTCAGATGGAGCCTTCGATTTCCAGCACTGACATATTCCAGCAGCTTTGGCTTTGCCTCAAAGGAAAGGAACTGCAGCTGTGATAGGAGATGGACCTGGGTCAAAACCTACAGAAAGATCTTCTTTTGGGAGCAATAGACTTTCAGGGAGATTGTGTATTTTGGAAGTCTTTGGAAAGAGGAAAAAAAAAAAAGCCCTTTATGAGAGAAAACAAGGAATGGAACAACAGGAAACAAGGGAGGTTTTTAAGGTTCACTTCACCAAATATCAGAGTGCTCTTAGAGGATCATTTCTGGTTTTGTCTCTAAACATCTTTTATGATGAAATTTCAGCAATTTCAAATTTCAGCAGCATCCCTCAGAAAAAAAACCCCAAAATCCACCTTGTTAATGCTGCAGCTGGATGTGCCCATCCATGCCACACATGGAGCCAGACACAGGCTGTAAGCACCCAGGATGGGATCTGAAAACACCAGGGCAACAGTGAAATGGGACGATGCCCATGAGCTGACTTGCAAATAATTGCAACCAAATCCCAGTGCGAGATGCCCAGACAAAGAACAATAAATAAATCATGTTGAAGCGAAAACAATTCATTTACAATCAAATACGAGAGTTGAAAGCAGGCTAAAGAAATAGCAGAAAAAAAATAATCTAGGGTGAGAAGTGGTAAAACTGAAAGGAACTTCAACTTGGAGCCGAACGCAAAATATTTGTGTTGCACATCACTGCATCTTGTCCTTTCTGTGTAGAGGACATGAACTGCAGGTGTGTCAGGATCCCACATTTTGGAAGAGCAGGTTTTGGAGCTCAGTGGCAGCACACCCACCTCAGTGACCTCCAAGGTCCAACCAGCCACTCAACCCCCTCTCTGGACCTACAGGACAGGTTACAGCCCCAACAGCCCCAACTAGTTTTTGTGCACGTGTCAGCAGCTCCTCACAGGGAGGTGTCTTTGAGCCCAGGAGCTGGAGGGGGGGATATTTCTGACATTCTACAACGTTCTCACAGCACATACGTGACTGGAGCTTTGCAGCTCTGCACAGTGCCCTGCTCTGTCCACTTGCAAGGCACAGTGTGTGCTCCACAGCTTAATAACCTACAAATGTCTTGTCTGCAAGGAGGTCGGAGAGAGGGGAGAAAGGGGTGCTGCCTGGAGCCATTATTTCAGCACTGGCTGCCTTCCAGGAGCTCACAGAGCTTCAGAAGGCACAGGCAGGCTTGCTTACATCTGCTTCCCTCTGCTGTAGCTGCAGACAGACTCACACACTGCTATTTTCTTTATTTTGTTCTTGTAAAATGGGTTTGGACAAGCTTTCAGTAGGCATTCCCAGGCTCCTTTTCCCCCAGCTCTCTCAGAGGAGCTTTGGGAGAGAACTCTGCAAGTGAATTTGATGAAGGGAAGGCTTCTCTAATTGTTTGCCTTGTTTGGTGGCTGGGCAATGGCAGCATCTGGGCTCATGGAAGTGCCTCTGTCTGCAAAAGCTGTGGGGCCTCGCTCAGCCCCTGCCATCAGACACCTGACAGGACACAGAAAATATCCACCTGGACTGCTCAAAGTCATGGCCAGCTCTAAGCTTTGGAAGTCAGCCCTCATCCTACATTTCTGGGAATTCAGCTACCAAGGTTCTGAGTTCAATCCCAACATTTATATCATCATTATTCATTTTCCTTGTTTCTACTGTAACTAAAAAGACACCTTCCCAATGCTGCTGGTGCTCCAGGACATGATTAATATTACAATTACAGTTCAGCATTAAAACAATCAATTCAACAAGGATGCTGCTACTCAGCCACCACCTATAAAATTTCCCTCGTGTCTCCTCACCTAGGAATCCCACCTCAGCTTTCTCCAAACCCAGAGTGCTGCAATCCCTTCTTTCCTCCAAAATAAAAGCAGGTGTATTTCAGTACCTGCCTTTCACAAATAATTATCTGACAGCACAAAATTATTAAAAGGTAGATAAGCAAATTGAAGGAAAATCTAAAGGTGAGATCATAGAAGCAAAGGGATCTTCAATATCAGCAAGGTGCTAAAATTTTCCGAGGATGTGTATGGGATTATAAGGCTGGAAGAGGCTGGACATGGTTTAAGATCTGAACTAAGAGTAGGGATTTCCAAAAGAGGCAAGGAAAATTGGGAAAATTCTCTTTTTCCTGGGCATCTAAATGAGACAGAGGGGCACAGGGTCCCTTAGAAAGGACTGCAATGACACAAGGCTTAGGAGCACTGGTTTAGGAGTCACAAATCCCAGGGTGGGGTGGGGGGTGACTCCACCTTCCCATTCCTCATGATGCCACAGAATTAAAAAGAGCACTTCAGTTTTGTTCTGGGCTCTCTCCACCGGCTGATCTCCCCCCCTGATAAAACAATAGCATCACATACACAAATATTGGCAGTGCTCAGCTTTGTTTTCCTCTCCAAACCCAAAGGGTGCACGGCAGTGGAACTGCAGGTTCTTCTGAGCATGTCTAATCAGCTCTGCCTGCCAGATTTTTGATCTCTGGTGGCCAGTTCTGCTCCCAATTTATACAAAAACGCAGCTTCTCATATCTGTGGCGTTCTGAGGACACGCTCCAATCCTCAGGCCCATCTGAAACAGGGTAAGAACCCACACACAGGGAGAAAGGAGTTTATTAATTGTCCTCTCTCCATCCCAGAGCCACAGGGCTCGGTAGGAACAGCTCTCCAATGGATTTATTTCTCTACTGCACCTCCTGGAGGTATGACCTTGGAGGTATTGCTTGGAAGGTGGAGGGCTAAGCCATAACAGGGCTCCCAGCTGCTCCATCAGGCAGAGAAATTTCCATAGAAGAGAGAAAGAGCCACCACCCCAGACCCCCATCTGTGCCACCCAGAGTCCACTGTCACCCAGACAGGAGCGACTGCCTCCTGTTCTCTCATCAGGGGTGTTTTCTTACTCATTAGATTGTCAAAAATATTTTAGCAGTGCCAAGTTGTTTTTAAATAAGTTGTTCTCTTCATTTTTCTTTCAAGAGTTAAGTGCCTACAGACTCTGTAAAGATACTCAGAAATAGCCAATGGATGGACTCTGCTTTAAACCAACCAACCAAAACCCTCACTGGGCCTTTATCTGCATCTCCCAACAACTCAACTTTTAAAATAGTGGCATTACATGTTTAGGGATGGCATTATACTCATGGCTTCTGGTGTAAAAAATCAGCTGCCAAAACTCTTTCCACAACGAATGGAGAAGCAACACTTCCAACACTTGTTCCTACCACAGGCTCTAAAACAGTTAATATCATTCACTCTCTGGACATGATCTCTTCACTGATTACAAAGAGATCCTGACTGACCAGCATAACCCTAAATTCCTAATTTTTAGACATTTAAAACTAGACCTCTCCAAAGTGTCTTGAATTTCCTACACGGGTGTGGCAGTCTAAAACTGATAAAACTCTTGACTATCTTAAGTCATTTGAAAATAACACACTTCAAAAGCCCTAACCAGTATTTCAACTAACTCACATGGCTTTTTAACATTCAGACTGATAAGTCTCATGCACTCCTGGAGTATCTCAGGAGTGTGAACTTGTGAGGAAGGTTCTGGACAATGTTATTTGTGCTACTTAGGCAAATATCTTGTTAATACAAGTGCTTAATGATTTCCTTGTGTCTGTTACCTTGGTTCTCACCTTCCTGTTGTTCTACTACCTTTATTACACTTGTACACATACACACACAAATATATTTGTTCTTGACAGATATGGAGGTAACTCTTACAAAAAGGAGCTTAATCTTAAATAATGCCAGGATACAGGAATAATAATAATAATAATAATAACAATAATAATAATAATAATAATAATAATAACTCTATTTACATTTCTATGGGTAAAGAAATGTCTTGTTCATTCAAAAGCTGAGGAATGGGATAATCTGAGGTCCTCTCAGATGCTTATCAGATTTATGCCAATGGTTAGTGAGCCTTAACTGCAAACACAGACATATCAGTGCTTTTTCACTCAGCTGCTGCATGTCTGGAAGGGAAGTCACCTCTTCTCCAAGGGTACATTAGTCACCTGTAAACTGTTGAACCTGGAGAAATAAAACTTTCCTGATGGTCACAGTAGCTGCCTTGTGGAAGAGTTTATTACCCTCACATTAACCTGTTAAATCACCATTATTATTGGACTCCAAACTAACCACTGGTGTTTGGACTCAGCTTTCTGCAGGGGAATACACCAGGCTGAGTGTGCAGAATATGAGGATTATGCACTGGTTTTGCTCACTGGAGGATGGGCATGAGCTTGAACATCTGTGTATGAGAGTTCAAGAGGAACAGTTTTTGGTTCCCCCCCAAAGTCTGAATATAAAAAAAAAATATAATTTCAATAATCTCAATAATATAAATATAAACGAATATTTTAAAAGGTTTTATTGAAGCTTTATATTTTGTAGAAATTTGATAAATTAGTATCTTCTAATCAGTTTTTGCCTACTAAAAACACTGAATAGATGATCCCACAGAACAAAACCAGTGAGTCTGAACTATTCAGTTTATCCTGAGTCCTTACAGAGACATCAGAGGCCAGTGGACAAATTTGAAACACCTCCCTGTGCATGTCCTGGACACTTTCAGCTATTTATACAAGCACTACTCATCTATAGTAGGATTTTTCCAAGTTTTACTACGCAATTTCTTTTAGGAATTCACCTCCAAAAAGATGTTTGAGATGCTGATACTGTAAAAACAGCATTACCATCCTCTAATTCAAATTACCTAAAAAAACAGCCCCTGTAAGGCAAGTTTAGCCTGGCATAAGTGGGTGGGTTCAGCAGGGAGGTGTTAACCCATTTTTCCAGTTGAAAATCTGGTCCAATGAAGTCTGCAGAACTGGGAAAAAGCCCCATATACAAACAGTGATCAGAGCCTTAGGTTTCTAAACCGTAATGAGGTTGCAAAAAACAAATTGACATCAACATATGGGGAAAGTCTGAAGTTGCAGCAAACATTCGCAAATGTGAGAAACTTTGGCATGCAAGAGTCCCCATTAAATTCAAATATACAATGCACAAGGTTAAAGTTATTCAGAGGCATTAGTGTTTGCAAGATCAGCCCCCCGAGATGTCTCTGTGTAGTAACAGTTACTTAAGGTTTAATCTGTTATTGCATTAATATCTATAAAGAGCATATATAAATACAAATCAGATGGCAGCTGCAGTCTCACTGAAGAAAAAGATTGAAGGGCTGGGGGGAAACTAAAATTTCCATGATGGAAATTTCCAGTGGCACGTATTTTGGGATTATCATCCTGCTCAAACTGCTATTTTTTTTCCTCATACACAATGCACCCACACACATATATATGAGAACAAAAAAGGCAAAGAAATTAATTAGAGGAAAAAAAGAAGGACAATAGTGATGGGGAAAAATGCTTCCAAACGGACAGATTGCCCTTGCACAGGAGCAAGTGATGGTCTTAAGGATGGTAACCCCCCTCAGACTTCTGTGAAAAGCCTGATGTGCTCTACTTAACACTTAAGAAAATTCACTAGGGAATAACGACCTCTAATTTATTTTGGCTACAGTAACGTTCATCTGTGCCTCTGCTAATCTCACTCTGAAGATTTCAGGGCACTTTTTAACTAGAGACTGATTCATTCTCTAGCTGCCTAGTAGTTAATCTGCTAGGATATTTCCCCAAATAACCATCTGCTCCACCTTGTATTTGTTTCACTCTCTGACTATCTTAGTTCTTGGTCTGTCCTGCTGGCTTATTCAGCACTCTTTAAATTTCTCCTCTGGCCTTATGTCTGGTTGCTTATGTTTTGGACAGACAATAGAGGTGATACAGGCCATTATTCATGAGAAGCTTCAAGTGTAACGTGAGAAACATCTCATCTCCTGACCCCTGTTAGCATAAGAATTGCTGATAAAATTCTGGACTGAAAGAGAAGAATCTTCTGGGAAAAATATAGGCAAAAGTTTCACTTGAGATGTGTTTTGTAAGAATAATCCAGATTAATTCTCTGCCTAAAGACCAGATCTAACTCCTAGAGCAGTTACTGGGAATCTAGAGAGGTAGTGGGGAGAGACCTTAGATGTTTGTGAAACTTTAAAGAGGAGAATATTCTTTACTACTCCTAAGTCTGTGCTCTTCATTTTACATTTTTTATCAAAGGATCATGAAGTGATGTGCACACTTGAGTGAATTAACACAACACTCCCGGGAAGAGTATAAATATAGTTCTGCTGATTCCACATCTGGATCACCTGAATTAAAAATTGAACAATTCTACAATCGTGTGTCCCCAAGTTACCAAGCTTTAACCAGTTTCAACTGATTTTAACAGAGTTACATCTGAAAGGAGCTGGGGTGAAGCAGTGGAAAAATCACACACACTGAAAGCACAGCCTCTGTCAGAGGATCATCACACACTGAACTGGGAGTGCACCTGATCACTGCAGCCAAATTCTGGCAACAGCAGAGCACAGATCTACAATTTAGAAGGAAAGGCAGGAGCTCTCCCATGCTGCTTCCCAAGGAGTACCCATGGAAAACCCAGAGAGTCATTGTCCTTGAGCACAAAACACCTGCACAGCATTCCAAGGGCCAAATTCTATCTAACATTAATTTTCAAAGCCTATTGACTTCATCTGAGTTCGTTCCATTTACAGATGTATCAGCGGCTCCAGAAATTTTATATCACATTTGCTACAGAAACCAGCACTGAGTTGTTTCCATGTGGAGAACAGAGAAACACAAAACACTGACGTTTGTCTGGTGATTCTAATCAGTTACTTCTTCCTTTCCCTTGTTTGTATAAATCCCAGGAAGACCCACAAGCAAAGTGTTGGTGCTGTTTGTGCTTCAACTGGGTGTTGTTTCACATCAGAACTGGCATCAGTGGAGTTGTCTCAGCAGAAGCAGAGCCCTAAGTCTACTAAGCTCAAACTAAACCACTACAACTTTAAAGGAACAGTATTAAATAAATGGCAAACAGCAACCCAAGTGGGCAATTAATATACTTGGATGGATAAAAGGAAAAAAAAATCTACATGTACATATTCAAACTATTGCAAAACAAAATCGAAACACAGCAAGAAATGTTTATGGATATTCAAACTGCTAATAGCATGCAAGAGGCTTATCTTTCAACTATCACAGGTCAATGAAAAGGAATATGTGAATTTCCAAATGTTTCTTGCTTGGCTGATCCATCAATATGATAACTAATACACACTTAAACTCCTCAATGTACTCCCTGAAATTAAAGCAGCCAGATAGCACAGAAAGAGCTTAAATAACCATTATCAATGGATTTCAGATAAAAGTCAAGAAATAATTTCAGAAAGATCACCCAACACAATCAAATGAAATAGCTTTGGAAACGGGTCAGGGAAGTGTGAGCTGGCAACCAATTACATTTTGTATGCAGAAGCAGTTCAGCAAAAATCTCCCCAGATTAAAAGCTTGACAAAGTTGGTCCAAGCTACACTCCACACTAATTGATGGGAAAGAAAGACCAGTAAATGAACAACATTCTACTTCCAATAGTGTTCAGGAGAGAGCAGATGTTTGCTCAGAGGGAGAGTTTGGGTACAGGCTGCACCTTTTCTCTCCTTGTTTTGGGAAATCAAGAGTGGCTACTCAGCTTTTTACATGGTCTGAGATGGCCCTGTGGTCAGTTGGGGCCACTTATCTTGTCTGTGTCCCCTCCTAGTTCCTTGTGCATCCCCTTTGGAGGGGTGAGGAGCACAAAAAGGCCTCGGTGCAAGCCCTGCTCAGCAGTGAATAAAACATCCCTATGTGATCATCCGTGTTTTCACCACAAACCCCAAACCCAGGCCACCAGGAAGACAATTAACCAGCCAAAATTTTAATTTTAGTATCATCCAGAGGTTCCATCTGAAATCAGGGCACCTCACCACTACTATCACATCCCTTTCACTCCACAGTCCAGGTCCTTCAGGAAAATATCACTCAATTCACCACAAAAACTTAGGAGCCCTGGGAGAGAAGCCTCACCCATGAAATCCAAGAGAGGGCATTTCAAAACAAGACAAGTGAAACATGGCTCAGGGTGAGCCCTGAACTCACACACAAAGTCTGAGAGAAAAAATGCTTCTCTCTGGGCATCTCTCCACGTTAATCCTGTTCCAGTGCTGGCCCAGCTGCCTCTCTGGTTCTCCTCTCTCCTGGGTGGGACCCTGCAGCTCTTTGATTTCCTTGCATATTTGCAGCGATGTCATTCCTGGCTGACCCTTCCCAAACCTCTGATGTTTTTCCTCTCGGAGCTGCAGGAGTATTACAATTGCTTATCAACAAACCAGCCCGGAGCTGGGTTAGTCTTCAGGCTTTCAGGGTCCCCAGCAACATTCTGACAGCTTTGAGAAGCTGGGGAAACCAGGAGGAGAGATGGGAGCCATTTCTCTCCCTAATTTTAGCCTTCTTTTTCCTTCCCCCACATATGCACCCAGAAAAACACCATCATATAAATTTCTGGCTGTGGAACCATCACTTGGACATAACAGGACAGTTGCTCGCAAATATGTTACTGGAAATCATGTAGAAAATTGTCCTGTCTCCACTTCCTGCTCTTCTCTCCCCCTCCACGCAGAGCCTCTTCTAAAAAGAGCACAAATGACTATCATTAAAGATGAACTTTGTGGGTTATGAAGCTTTGGCTGCTTTAAAAATCAGGCAGACCAAGTCAGCTCAGCCCAAATTAAAACTGCAGGCTCACAGGAGATGGTCAGAGCAGCCCAAGCCACACATCTTGCACTACATCTTGAAATGTCCATGTTTTATTTGAGGTTCCCTGACCTAGTTTAGTCTCTTCTCCTACACAAAATTTGACTCCTGTATGGGTGTTGCATTTGAGGCTTTATGGGAGCTATCGAATCCCTGACAATTAGTATTCCCACAGGATGTGTCTCATCCTTCCTGATTCCCAGTGGATCACAAGTACCATCTTATCAGCTGCTCCTGAAGCATCAGAGCAACCTGCTCATACCTGTGCATGGACTGGCCAACAGCACCCCATGGAACCTCAGCTGGGATCACTGTGCACTCCAGAGGACAGATCATGTCCAGACCCTACAAATGCTACCCACAAAAGCCTAGAACACCCTAATTTCATTAAAAAATGAAAGCTAAATGCCCTCTGTTAATGTTAAAGCTTTGCTTTTTAAGCCCATCATCCATATCACACTCAGGAGCCAACCAACACAACCCAAACTCATCACTTTTAAGTGCTGGTTTCTCTGAAGGGACATAAACTGGTCCTAAACATCTTGTATTTTCCATGAGGAAATACTTCCATGAACAAATGAAGAAAACAGACTGCCAGGGCCCCTCATAAGCTCTGGCACAGAAGGGCATGTGCTTCCATTGAGGACATTTCAGGACAGTATTTCCTCAGGCAATTTGGAACACTATTGATTTACATGCAGAAGATTTTGTCTGCAGCCATGGAAAAGGACTGGACAACAAAGGCAGGAGAACAAAGGTAAACCTTTTCTTTTTTTCTTCAAGTAAATTAGAAGAAACTAGGCCTGATTCCCTTTGTTTGGCACCAGTAGGACACCACTAACCCAGGAGTTAATCCTGATTTACTGCAGCACATCTGATGAACACACACCCAGAACAGGAACCATTCTGAGTTGCCCTCAGACAGGAACTCCCCAGCACAAGGCTCCCCACATCTGCAACAAACTCAGATCAAATGCTACTAATCACCCACCTCTCTTCAATCCATTATGTTGACCATTAAGATAATCATATGAATTTGTAAGTCTGAGATGGGGGAGCCATGTGAGCCTCCATGGTTGGGTTTCTATGGAAACAATTCCCCTGGCATCTCCAGTCCACATTCAATATTCCTGTCTGACTGTCTCATTCACACTCTCAAAATTCTTGTTTTCCAGACACTCGTTTCAGGAGAGTGGTGTTTTCTTCTCCTTTCTATCCATCCATTGAGCTGGGTGTCACTGGGATGATCTGGCAGGTCACTGTGCCCCACTCCTGACCCAGAGGAAGCAGGATGAAGGAATCAGGATGAAGGAATTGGGATGAAGGAATCAGGATGAATTCCACAGGGCAGCACAGTCTCCACAGGACCTTTTAGGGCATTTGCCTTTTTGCTGCAAATGGCAAGACTGAAAATTCATCCCAATGATGTTTCAGGGGTCTGGCCACTTTCATCCCTCCATGAAGATCACACATGAATTCCAAAGGAAGCCAATATCTGTAGCAACTTCCATGCAGTAGCTGCCACATTCCCATCTCCTTCCTCTGCTCCCTGGCAGCTTCACCCATCCCATAAAAGCAATCATGTGAAAGGTGGCAGCTTCTCTCCACGTGCAGCCAAGACACACCACACTTGAGCCCTGGGATGGAATCACTCCCTCCCCAGCTGGAACAAGGAGCGTGCAAGGGAGCCAGAAATTAACTTCCCCGTTAAAATTTGGCCATGATGCTTCAATTAACACTCCATCCTCATGAAAAGTACCACATCCCAAGCAACAGGGCCTCCATCACTTCCCTTCAGAGACTGTTTCACAGTACAATGGGCTTCACACTTAATTTTCCTCGGAGTCAGCCCACGTTTTTAATTGCTCAGCTTCACTGTAATTCAATCCCCATGGACCACTGGCAACAATTCCTTCCTTGTGTCTGCAGAGCTGCCACCACCCTGATCAACTCAGCAAGGACAGAACTAAGGGTTTGTAAGGCTGAAAACATGAGCTGCTACACCTACTGCAACCAGCTACACTCGGTAGTTGGGGTTATTTATAGACTGCTCCTCCTTGCAAGAGCCAGATTCACTCAGGTCTGGGTTACACCTGCAGCTCCTCAGGAATTCTCATGGCAACATCTCACATTTTCCGGGACTAGTTTAGATTTTTTCTCTACTGGCTTAGAAGCTGTATGTTTTTCTGCATGAGCACATGAAGAACAGGGTAATAGAAATGTCCTGTCAGTCCACCCTTTTGCCAATATTCAACTGAGGCATTAAACAAAATTTTAAACTTTCTGGCTCTTCTTGCAGCATTTTGCCCCAGAACAGACATCAGCAAGGCAGAGGTGCTACAGAATGAAGATGTCCAAAGATCATCTGCCTTTAACTCCTTCGTATTGTGAATACACCAGGAATTACCTTGCAGGAGTTAAAACACCAGTTGCCTCCCTAAACTACCACTTCCACCCCTGCTGTGCCAGTTTTAAAAGAGCACTGGGGCCACATTTTTAGACAGTATAATTTGGCACAGATCCCTTTGCTCCATTGTTTTCACTGGGCCTGTGCTAAGCTACACCAGATGAGGACATTGCTCTAAAAAGATTTTGCTTTAAAACAAACACACAAACAAAAACAGGTTTAGACAAGACCAGGGACTTTGAAGCTGCATTCCCGTCTCCAGAAACTTCCAATGACTTGCAGTAGCCTCTGCTTCACCAAGCCACAAATTTGTAATGCTTTAATCTCTCCATGTAAGTCAGTTCCTCTCCTCCCTTAATTGTTTTTGTTGCTCTTCTCTGAATTCTGTCCAATTTACCACACAGTGCAGACTCCATTACATCTGAAAGGCCAGAAGTATGGTGTACAGAAGCTCATTTTCAAATTCTATGACCTCAATTCTTGGGAGGATTTCAGAGACCAGACACCAGGCTATAAATGAAGAATGTGAGCCCATATAGCTGGGTAATTTAAATGCATTTTCTGTGAATAAATCTACCCAGTACTTTCTTGATCTGTACAATCTTCTGCCATAGGGGCCTAACATAAAAATACTTCAAAGGCTCTAACAAATTCCCTCAAGATGTGATCTTCAGCATTTCAAAAGCTGAAAGACATAGACAAGGTTTAAAGTGATCATGATATATTTTCAAGGTAACACTCCTCAGCAATTCTTGTTCACTCATTTCTTGAAAGTGAAATTATATCACCTCTCTCTCTATAGATCTTTTTAACTTATTGACTCACTCATGAGCAAGGCAAAGATGAAGTGAATTTGACTTTTGGTTAGAGTTTACTATACCTCATTATCTTTAAATGAAGCACAGCAATGCTTCCTTCCTTCCACTACCTACTAGACAGTTCCAAATGGAAATCCTCCAGCCACAGGCCTTCACCACTTCCCTTCCCTCTTGCAGCACTAAGAAAGTTTAGATTTGGATTCGAGTTTCAGCCCCAATCTCTCTGTGTGTTGAGTTGAAACACGACCCTGAGTGGTAACACTTCAGTGAAAGATTATTTTTACAGTACACCTCGGTCCCATCTCTGATATTAATTATACAGCTCCGGCTTTAAGCCCAAAGATATTTTAAAACTGGTGCTCTTGGCTGAAACCAAGATTCCTCAAGTCTTCAAGCAGTTTCCTAACAAACTCCCCTAGACTGCGGAATATTTAATGAGAATGCAGATGATCAATTGCAGCCTGCCTTGCACAGTTAACTCAATCAACAAACTACTAATGACTCCAGCATGTTACAGCTTTTTTGGCTAATGAGAACCGTATTGACCAGATTTTTCCCGTTCTCCCAGGATCAAACGCCAATGTGGAACGAGTTCTGCTACAACTGTAACATTAGCCTGCAAGCAAAACTCTGCCCAGCCATAGGACAAAGCCTGAGTGCCACTAGGGAGCAAAAGAGCCCCCAGACCTGTGGGCCAGCCCTTCCCAACCCTTCCATAGGATGTGTCTGTCTGGTGAAACCAAACTCCCGAGAAACACAGAGCTCCCACCTTGGTCAGTGGCATTTTGGGGCAGAAAAGCCCTTTGTTCCCTGCTCCGCTCCTCCTCCTCCTCGCTGCTTTCTGCTGCAGGGTAATTTGTAGCAGGTGAGAAGTAAATACCTTCTGCTTCCTTTTTCTTTCACTTTTTTTTTTGCTGTAATTTACCCTCACCTCCATTTTTTTAATTCTCTCCTCCTCCCAACAGAAGTCAATTGGCCTCATGAAAGAATTCAGGGGTATATAGTGATCATAGACTTAGAAAACAGAAGTCTTATTCCTATTTATCACCAATATGGATCATTTTCCATGTGGAAATCTAACAGGTGACTATGCTCTAGGGGAAGAGCAGTATTCACTGCAGAGCCTGAGATGGGAAACAGTTCATGGGGTGTTATCTTGCCTGTTACACAAAGATGGAAAGAATTTCAGTGACTTCAGTCATCTTTGGACAAGCACTTTGTTTCCTTACCAAATAACCTTCAGTTTCCGGTATGGTCTGATCCACAAAATGGCCAAATTCTAAAACAGATTTTCCATTCTGTACCCTGCAGAAAATGCTCCAGTCTGACCAAATTCTCTCCACCAAGAGGAGACCATTTTGCTGGAGGACAAGGCACTTCCTTTTCTCAATCCTCCCTTCCCCTTAATCAAACAGGGACAACACAGAATGTTTTGTCCTCTGGAGAGTAAAAGTGCTACATAGAAAACCCAAACAGATATTATTTTGCTTTTGATCAGCTTCACACTGCACCAACCGAGAGCCACACACTCAGCCATCCCAGGCTGCAGCCAAATCAAAGCATCAAATAAAACCACACAGAGAAAGAGTAATTGGGACTTAGGAGTAAACTGGAAAGCATCAATTCTCCAAAGTTCCTTTTCAGACTAAGCTCGTTTGCTGGTCTCACTTTGAACAGAAGTCATGGAGGATGCACACAGCCCATCACCAGGGACTCTGCTCCTTCCTCTAAGAGGTGCTCCCACGCAGCTCTCTGCACTTTTAAAGGCTTAAATATTAAATATCATCCAGCCAAGTCGGTGGGGGTCCACACTTGACTTCATTCCTCCCTTAACAATGTCCTCAGGCCAGCAGCCAGGAATTCAGACACTTAATAACTTCCCTGGGCTGAGACTCTTCACCTCAGGCATGCTCTGCTCTTATCTGCAGTGGGAAATGTTCCTGCCCATGCCATGGCCTGCTCTGGCCACAGCACTCCTTGCTCCACTGCCTTCCTCCTGCATTATCCTTCAGGTTCAAACTTCACAGCCTCACCTGCAGGTCCACACACCCTCTTCTTCCTACTCCCTCTTAATTTGGCGTTAAGCCTACAATGCCAAAACCCTTTGTCCCCTTCTTCCATCCCAATTTCCGTGTCTCCTGTACCACTCATGCCAAGGCTGATCCACAGATCTCCACGACTCTGCTGTAAAGACCTGTTCTGATGAATGATCTTGTACTCACCCTGAAGGGCTTCATTTCTAACAGTTCTCCATTCTTTTCTCACACTCATTCAGCTTTCTAAGAGCAATTCCAGTGACTTGTGAGCAGTGGCTGGAGCTCCACATCCACAAGCAGGTTCCTACTCTTCCCTTAAAGCACACTGAGAGGCCCTGCACAAACATTCACTATGTTTATCTCCTCCAAACACTTAAATTTACAAAGAAAAATTCAGAACTAGGGTCAAAAGGGTGAGATTTAGGCCTGTTCTTGTCCATTGCCAGCAGACAAAACTTCATAGAATCATTAAAGTTGGAAAAGACCTCCAAGATCATTCAGTCCAACCACTAATCCAGGATAGGAGCCATTCCCTATCAGCATGGCTTAGGAGATGTCCAAGACACCCTAAACTTTATTCTTCTGGGCATCAAGATGCCAATTCTTGAAAGATATGATTGGCAACTCCTGTATAAAGTAAATTAAAGTTATAGTAAAATTAACTTTGCCAGTGCTCTTGGTTTTCCTTTGTAAATGGAACAGGGCTTAGCACAGCCAGGTTTTGTGCTACTTCCTCAGATTGCTTTTAGGTTCATTAAGTTCCAACTTCTGGAAAAAAAAAAAATGGTAGCATTTGATTTATGGGTACAGGGGAAGAAGGCTGAAGCAATAAATCCAGGAGCAGCAGTGTTTCTCCAGCTCTCTCCAAGCCAGTCCCAAGGAGCACCCAGATTCCAGACCAGGATTAGCACATACACGTGATGTTTTGAGCACCTGTATCTGACGTCTTGCACAAGCCATCCCCTTGCTCTCTGTCTCACCTTCCCTGATCAGAATAAGATGATGCCAACTGTGGAGCTGGATACTGTGATATTTGCCAGAAAATAAGGAAGCTGCTTACTTAAAATGGGTTATTTTTGACTTCTGAGGCAAATATGAGAAAATTAATGAATTTCCTGCCTGGTTTTTTTCTACTTTTTATTGCCTTGCAAGAGTTGAGAGGAATGACTAGAAAGTTCTCTGGACAAATCAATGAAACTAACACCCAGCAAATGACCTTTCCTCAGTGTCTCATAAGTACCTGTCAACTTCGGGAGTGCCACCACAATTGAATGGAGAGATTTAAGGCCAGACTATTCATTAGAGAGCAAACTATTATTCTAGAGGTTTAAATGAATTGGCCAGTGGCCAGCCTTCCTTACTGCTTAGGTACCACTAGTGAAATGGAAAGTGGCTGCTGTTTGGCTTGCACAAAAGCACAGAAGAGGGGGGAGAAATAAGGTTTTTAAGAGGAACAAGAACCAGGCTGTTCAACTCATGATGCTCTGACATCCTCACAAAATGCCACAAAGGGCAAGAAGATACACAGCATAACCAGGGAACCAGGAAAACAGGCTGAAGTCTGTAAATACCAGAGGTGGCCTCTATTTTATGGCATTACTAACAATTCATCAGCTATGCAGACTGTAATGAATGGAATCCAAAAATGAAGAGGCCAGGAGGGTGTCTTAACAACCCCAATTTTCTATTCTACAGTAGGTACTATTCACTTATTGCCACATGCAATTGTGAACTAAAAGCTAAATAATCTTCTCTAATATAGCTCATATTTGCAATAACTGCTAATATTTCAGAGTAGGACTTACAATCTTCAGCTGAATTTTGCTTACCCTGCTGAAAAACCCTGAGTTAGTTCTTGTTACTCTACTCTACAAATACATCAGGTTCTTACAATGTACTTTCTTCAATCTCTTCATGAAGAAAACAATTAAAACTGCACAGTTTTCTATCAAAAAGGATCAAGCTATTTCGACAGAGATAATTTTCAATATGTCTCTTAGTGCTTCTCATGCACAACAGTGGCATCTTTTTGACCAAAGCTAACAGCCCTTGGTGAACCATTTTAACACAAACTCAGTCTCCGGAGTTTCTGTTCCACTGGTGTTGGCGATGATGGTCAACTTCATCAGGGCATAGAATTATGGAGTTGTTTGGGTTAGGAAGGATCTTAAATCTCATCTTGTTCCAGCCCCTGCCCTGGGCAGGGACACCTCCCACTCTCCCAGGTGGCTCCAACCTGGCCTTGGACACTTCCAGGGATGGGGCAGCCACAGCTTCTCTGGGGAACCTGTGCCAGTGTCTCATCACCTTCCCCATAAAGATTTTTTTCCTAATATCTAATCTAACTGCACTTCTATCAGTTTGAAGCCATTTCCCCTTGTCCTGTCACCACATGCCTTTGTCAATCGTCCCTCCTGTTGAGTCTCATGTAGAGAAATAGTATGTTAAATCCCCCAGGCCCTTGGATGATCCTGCTGCCCTCCTCCTCTGCCCCACACTGCAGGATTTTGCAGATCACAAAGCAAACAGCACTTTCCTTGCCCTGCCCCTCATGCTTTTGACATTTCTGCGCCTCACAGTCCTGCCCTCCACATCTCAAGTGGTTGGTTTGCCTGTGTTTGAGTTGTGTTCCCTCAGCATAGGTGTTTTATCAGTTCAGCTGGCTGGGGAACAGGCCCAGACAGATGCCATCTCCCCCTCTGTTTTCCAGGAGGTTTCTGCTGCACTTTGCCACTTTTGGTGACTCCTCAGTCCGTTTGAAAACTCGCTGTTCTCCGGCACCTCGGCGGAAGCTCGTGGTTACTTGTGGCTTTCCAAAAAGGAAGGCTGCATTTCAGATGACACACAGTGAAACAGTCTGACCATGTGTAAAAATAAGATTACCCTGCGCAGCCCCTGGTTCCAAGTAGCCCAGCTTTGCCACAGATAAGGCAGATGGAGGAGGCTTAGGATGCAAATTGAGCACTTTTTCTTCAAAAACTACCCAGCTGCTGAAGGTGCAAAAGGCAGAGTTTTAGGATAAGCTTTATGGTACAATTTGTTTCCATCACACTCTGCTTATGATGATTTAGCTGAGTGGATCCAGAATCTGTTACAGTAAAACAGGTCAGAGTGGATATGGGAAAAGATATTTCCATTCTTCAAAGGCAGAAAAACAATTTTTCATCTTTTCTGACTGGATACAGTTAAAGAAGATTACAGCTGGTATGATTGCTTTTGGCAGCCTAGTGTTTGACCTATAATTCTGTAAAAATATAACTAACCCTTCAGATATTGACTGTCAGGAATTTTCCCCCATGTGCTTTTTGTTCTTCTCAGCCTACTTTATATGGAAAATTTACCATATTATAGATGTGCATATAAAGATTCCTTGGCCTATTTCATGAACAGACAGAACAGATTAAACTGAATAGAACATAACCACAGTTCAAAACTACGTCTGGTCATAGAATCCCAGAATGGTCTGGGTTGGAAGGGACTCTAAAGCTCATCTCATTCTACCCCATGCCCTGGGCAGGGACACCTTACCCTGCCCAACCTGGTCTTAAACACTTAGGTCATCTTAACTGCCCAAAAGAGTGCGTCTTCAAAACAAACAGGGTAAGGAAAGGACAAAAAAAGGAAAGGACAAAAAAAGGAAAGGACAAAAAAAGGAAAGACCAAAAAAAAGTAAAGGACACACACACAAAAAAAGGAAATATCATTTCTCTTCCTTGTGTCCAAACAGCTGAGAGAGCACTTCACCAGCCTGTTGTTAAAAGATGCCAAACAGCAGCAGTTCTGCAGGACTGCAAGCCACATTCACCACTTCCCAACATGGATCCATACTGGAGGAACACAAATCCTGTCCTCCAACAGGAGCCGGTGCCGCTCCTTCATCCTCCACAACATGACACAGAGCACATTGCAGAGCTCCCTCCTTCACCCAGGGGCTTGGAGGGGAACATTTGTGCAGAGCCCAGCCTGGTGCAGACGTGTTGACAAAGCTCAGAGCAAACAGCCATCCCGCACAGACGCTTCTTGCTCCCACCCCAGCAAAGAGGGAGGGAAGAAAACCAGGCTCTGAAAGCTGTTTCCCAGCACTGCTGCTTTGTGGGGCTGTAGCAGCTTTCAGAGAAGTTTCACTGCGAGCACACAGAGGTAAATTAACTGCCTTGTGTCTGCGACACAAGTGAGAATTTGTAAAATTCAACATCAGCCCTACATGAGCTCGGGCTCAGCGCTGGAGCCCAGCATGAGCTGCTCCAGGTGCAGGTTTAGGGAGTCCCTGGAGCAAGAGCTGGGAGCACGCAGGGACTGCCTGGCGATTTTTGGTGGCACGTTGTTGATAACAAAGACCTTGGCACATGCTGGAAAGCGAGGTTAACTCAGCCAAGCACAGAACAGGCCCCGTGCAACTCCTTCTGCGCCGCTTTAAGTTTAACTTTCTCTGTTTACTTTTTAATTTAATGTATTCTTTTGATCTCTCTTCCTCTCCTTTCTCTTGTCTCCCCGAGTTTGCTGACACAGGAGAAGCATGACAAGCTCAGACAGGCTAACCTACTTTTTTCTTTTTCTCTTGTACATGTGAACGCTCCCACTCCTCTACCCAGCATATGAAAGCTGATTGCAAGTATCATTATAATGATGCTCCCAGTCCCCTGTGAAGTCATTCCCCCACCTGACAGGTGAAGAAACTGAGACACACAGAGCTCTTAAATTACTTGCCCCTCAAGCTTACAGAGGAAACCAGCAACAGAGGTGGAAATGAAACCCAACAGGCTCCTTGTTTTGCTTGGTCCCAATCTCTATAAAATTATTAAACCTCCACCCATCACAGATGTGTCAAATACCTCTACTTCTAAACAGAGTAATAGCAATAGTATCAATCATGCAGGTTTACACATTTCCGTGGTTTAATTGCAGCCGAGGAACTCTCCTCACCATGCCCTGGGTGCCTCCAGTTTTTATTGTCACCTGTGAGCTCAGGTTCAAGGGGTCCAGGCTGCCTCTAAAGTTCAGGGGGTGTGTTAATGGCTACACCTCACTTGCTGTCTGTAGCCCAGAACCTGCACACTGAGGGGAACTGAGTTTGTATACACATCAAGCCATGTAGCCTGACCCAGTTTTTTACATTTAGGCTGAGCTTCCAAATGCACTGACCTCAGTTCCCTGTGTGTGCTCGTGTTTGGGAGTTTCAGCTGGACTTGGACAGGTTACACCACCCCTGGAAGTGTTCAAGGCCAGGTTGATAACCATGGATATCCCCCAGCCAAGCTGTTTTCCCTCTATGTGTGGAATAATTCAGTGCTAAGCCCTGAGCTTGACTTTACAGAGGATAAATTTCCAGTTATGACACTGACTAAAATTCAATCTCCATCCTTTCCCCCAGGGTACAAAATCATCTTCAGCATTAACAAACTAAAACTTTCAAAAGCAAGTACACCTTAAAATTAGTCTAGAATTACTTGAATTCAGATATTGACACCTTTGGGGTTAATATTCTCAAAGATGTTCTCTGCAACAAATCATGCCTTTTTTATTTTATGAAAGCTCAAATTAGCACATTATCTTAGAGCTCAGTCTTAAAGGCAAAAAATCCAAATACTACAAGGACTGAATGATAAAATGAAAAGTGAACTTTGGACAAAGCATATCATGTCTACACCAGAGCACTCTGAATAATCAAACCATATTAATTTTTGAGGTAAGTTAGTTGAGCACTACATAAATCCCTGCTTAGATGTTTCACTTCACAATCAAAGTGGCTCGAATTAGGTTTCACTAAATTTAGTTTGGAAGCGAATCAAATTTAAACAAAATCACTTTCCACCAGGAACAAGATGACCACAAAGGGGCCTCAGTGCAGTTTAATGCATTTTATCTATGAATCATTAGTTTAATACAAATTAACTTCTGACCATTCCAGTGTAGACAAGCCCATAGTTCTTTACATCTAGATGTGCAATAATGCTCCCTTTCAGTTCAGTTCAGTTCTATTTCAGTTCTAATGTCTAATTATCTTGAACACAGTGACATCCACACCACTCTAGAAAGAAATCAATCCTCCCTTTGCTCTGAGCTATAAATGCATGTATTCCATAATCAGCCTAACAGAACAGACATATGGGATTGTACATCTGGGGAGCATATGAGAGGCCATCTCGTATATTAAATTAATTTGCAACCATCTCTCTCAGACTCAGCTTTAGGTATTTCTCCTTCTAGAAAACTTGAGCGATGTTTTTGGTTTATGAGATATTAAATAATAACCTCTCAGTTGCATTACTGGAATGCTTTTTACTCCTAAAATCTCCCACTACACCTTATACATCTTATCTCCAGCATTTCTGTGACGTGCTAGAACTCCCTGTTCCTGCCATCAGCCCTGGGACTCATTTCTCCCATCACTGACACGCAGCTGCCTCTGGGGTTAAACTGAGCACACACACAGGACAGACAGTAAAGGAGAAAAAAAATCACAGGACTTCTAGAACAGCAATCAAATGGGGATGGATTCAGACATGTCTTCTGTACTGATGGCTCTAAAACCCAAGGAGGAGAATTCCCACTGCACAGCAGCTCCTCAGGAAGGCACCTGGGCTCCATTGAGGATATCAGGCATTTTAATTACTCTGTTTTCCTTTCTGAATTTCCAAACCTGTCCAGTGGGTGCCACCCCACATGACAGGGAGAAAGGACAAATAAATGACAGGCCACAATGATGTGAAGATGAAACCAAGTCTCAGAAGGAGCCAAAGTGGCCAGAGCAGGAGCCTTCATCCTGTCCCACAACACCCTCTGCAGCAAGAACTGAAGACCTCCACTAAAACCTGGATTTCCTGGGAGCGCAGGCACAAACCAAGCTGCAAACATCAATTCATACCTGAAGCACAAAAGCATTTTGGTAGTGACAACACAAGAGTGGAAGAAACAACGAGACCTCCAGGTTTCCCTCCAAGTTACAGACTACCCAATATTTTCTCATTTCAACTAAAAATGCAATCCTCCTGGAAAAACTGGGGGAATAACATTTTAGGCAACTCTCCTCCAGTGATGTGCTCCCAAAAACCCCCATGAGGTGGGCTTCAGCCAGAATTAGTGTCATCAGAGAGAGAGAAACTGCACCCCAAGGTGTGGTGCAGTATCACACGAGGGGCTGGTACCATGTACAAGTTAAACACAGGTATTTCTCCTTCTCTCTTTAAGGTTTTTCTTGCAGGTCCAAGAATTCATTACAGAAGCATGGGGTCTTTTCTGTGCTAGAACTGCCTTTCCTTCCCTCCATCTGTTTTAGGAGAGTGGCAATGCTCTGAAAAGACCGGATCTTGTTTGATTTTATTGCTATTAGGGGCAAAGTAAAAAAGAGTGAGACCCATAAACACAAAGATGCCAAGATACAAGGAGACTACATGGTTGAATGGCCAGTCCTGGCTGCTTTGTTCCCTGAGGACCCCCAATATCTTGGTGGAGGTCAGATACATATATATATTTTTGTATGTTTTTTCACAATAAAGAGAGTGCGGGTGTGAAAAGACACCAATGGACCATTTAATGTCCTGTGGAACAGCATCTCTTTGCCCCTTGCATAAATCATAAGTTGTATTTTTATTGTTATTTCTCCTCTGAATTGATACCTCCTGTTCCACTTTTCTGCTCTAAAGCAGTAGGTGCTACAGAAATATCACTGAGTGATTCCCTGCACAAAATCTTTGGGGGAAGACAAACAAACATTTCTGGCTGGGGGACACAGACCCACTCAGAATGCAAGTCACATGGGGAGTAACAAGATTTAACTATAAACTTCAATTTCAGGCCAGAAGTTTCAGTAAATTCAATTATCCCAGGCTAATTTAGTGCTTTTTGTGGCAGTGGATCCCAGCAAATCACCTGGAAATCTCCTACACTTCAGCTCCAGAGCTCTGTGCATTCCTCTGAAGCCTGACCATCCCAGCTGGCCTCACTGCCCTGACCCCCAGCAGTAACCCCAGCCAGGTACTGCTGGGTCAACAGCCCTGAAGAATGACCCCTAAATTTCCAAGGAAAGCAGTAACTTTGCTTTATGTGAACTCGTGTTGTGAGAAAGCTCCTTAAAGCTGCCTCTGCTCTGCTGCAGAACTCAGTGAACTCCAACCTGTCTGAATTGCAGGAAATCATTCAATAACATCACCAGCATCACATTGGTGATGCAGGGGTCACTGCTTTGTGTCTCCAATTTGATCAAAAATCCAAGTTATTTGGGAGGAGGGGGTCCATAAAACACTGCACCAACTATCCCAGTGTTTCCATGCATCCCAAGGACCAGTCCAACAGAGTTATCCAAAAGTTCTCCATGGCCCAGGGCAGCACACAATGCTCAGCCTCTCTGCAGAGGAAAATGGGAGCAATGTGTTTTTCCCTAGAGAAATCTTGGGGCAGGAGGGAAAGGCTTCAGCTACACAGGCAGGTCATGAGAGCAAATCCCACTGAATTCAAGAGAATAATGAGAGGGGCCAGGTGCACAAATTCAGGATTTGTTGAGTTTAAACTTCTGTGCTTACACATCATTTAAGTTTACACTTAATTCTATAAAAACTGAACAGGAAGGAATATGTGACACAACATAAAATAAAACTAAATAGAAGAAAAATAATCCATCACACCCCCCACCACTATGGCCCAAAATGGGTTTTCAGCACAAAATCCATGTCTTTGTCCATCCACATTTCACAACACGAATTTTCAGTGCTCAGCTCCAAGACACTTGGAGGCCACCAAGGTGAGACTTTTTCATTCAGGCTCATAAACTAGGACATCATTGTAAACGGTTCAGAAGCCCAGCAAAATGTTAATATACATGGCAGGATGTGTGACCAAAGGGATTACCCAGAATGGCTCACCTGATTAGTTATACAAATGCCTGCCTTTTTTCCACCACCCCCTTTTAATCCCAGACCGTGCAGAATGCCAAATGGGAGAATGGAGCAGGGGATGTACTGGAATGTCTGAAGGCTACGGACTTGGGATTTATATTCCATGTTGAATTCATTGTTCTCCCTCCTACCCCCGCTGCCCTCTAAAATATGCTGCAGCCATGACAGAAATAAATTAGCCTGAGGTACAGGTCACACCTTCAAGGGCAGTAAGAACTCTGGGTAAAATCAATAGAGAAGATGGGAGTCTCTAACAGCTGAAGCAGAAAGAATGACGCATTGATGGCTTTACATATCCCCAGACAAAGGCACTTTGGACAAACCCCAGTCCCTGCTGCCTTGGGAACACAAAGCTCGTTTTTTCAACCACCTGAACCCCGAGAGCAACACAGAGGAGACTCAGAAAAGCCCCATTTCTATGGGGAATTTGCATATCGATGCAGAAAATTCTATTTCTTTGCATCTCTGCCCGGGAAAGAGACCCAGAAGCTGAACTCTGGGCCAGGTTGCAACTCTAAAAAACTTTCACAGAGAGCAGAATTTGCACTAAACTTCAGCTTAAATTTTGCAGCACTCTCCAACCTCTAAAGTGGTTGTTTAAAACAAACAAACAAAAATCCAATTAAAAAAAAAATCCCCCTGAACTTCACTGAACTTAGAAACAAGTCCAGGAGGCACCAACAGACACTAATAAATGTGTTGCTTTCATTACTTTCACTCATGGTTTTAAAAGCAATGGATAATAGATTTAAAATCACCGACATCCATTGAGGACCTTAAACTTAGGTTTTAGAATTTATGGATCACACTTCCTCTGAAATAAGATTTATAAGGATATGGATGTATGAAGATTCATGCAGAAGGTGAGTGGTTTTTACTAAATGTCCCTATGGTGAGTTAAGTATTAACTCTCAGAGTGAGGCACAACCTGTTCAGACTCTTCACAGATCCCACAGGGTTCCCACCTGCGTTTTCAGGTTCCTAAAAGCTTTAAAGCCTGATTTAAGCTCCCACAATACTTCTAAAAATAGGAGCTCCCGCAGGAGTTTTTGAAATTGCTACCCAGGAGGTTTCTCAATACACAGACCTAAAAGCCTTTCTCCTCTTCTGTCCGTCCCAGACTTCTCCAGAGACAACTCTGGCCCAAATACAGGAGGATCCATATCCAAGTGAACCCTGATTTTCTGCAAAGCCAGCAAGAAAATGTCAAATAAGTAACTTTCCCCTGACCTTTTTGTTTGCTTGCTTTTTTCAAACCCACATGACATTAACATGGGCACTGTGTTGATCATGAGACTCACACTTCTACCTATGGCAAAATAACTGTGTTTGTACTTACATTTGTGGAGTACAATGTGGTAATAAGAATTGCTTCCATTTCCACTGCTACCTGTAAAAATAAATGGAGGAATTCACCATTAATACCAGTGCTGCACTGAAGGATTTTTTGCTCACAGTCACTGCCCCATGTCTCAAATGATGCAGCAGTACCTGCAATATCTCTCTGGATTTCAGGAAAAAAAATGGGGTAAAGTCAACACCTTGAGGGAAAATGTTTTATCATGAACTTTTAAAGATGCTTTTAACCAGACCACAAGTTTCCAGCTCATTCCCTGCAGCTACTTCCATGTGCTAGTTCTGGGAACAGGGGAAAATGGGCAGAGAGACACATTCAAGATGTTCCCAAGAGTGTTTGGAGGGAGGCACATGATCTTGGTCAAACATTAGACAGAGCAGCCCACAGTGACTTGCCCTGCTGCTCCTTGGTTCCTCTCAAGGACAAAAGCCCAGGGTGATAATGCACATTGCTGCCTGTGATCCCCTAAAATCCTGCCTGAGGCACCATTATCAGTTCTTGCCTTACACCTCTATGCCAGACATGAAAAAAATACAGTTGTGCATTCTGACATCAGTGCTCCCTCCAAAGAGATTCAATGTCATCCAGTGCAGTTCTCTCCAAAATAAATCATTCCCTGTTTGTGCTACACCTCCCTGCCCAGTTATGGAGAACATTCCAACAATCACAAGAGCACTTTATCTGCACAGATCACATTTAGCATCTGCAGGTCACGAATGACCCATTAGAGATACACCCATCTGGGGGGCTGAACCAGCTGGCTCCCTTTTCCAAGGGACTTAAGCCAGGGTGTTTCAGATGAGTCCTGACATCCTGAGACTCAAAATGCTCTGAGCAACCAGTATCTTCAAAAAAAAGGCCTTACTGGGATGTGTAAGCCCTGAAACAAGGAACTGCCTGGATGAACTGCTCCAGAAACCCAAGGGCTCCTGCTCTGCACATCTCAGGGCAGGAAGAGCCTCACAGCACAGGTAACCTTGGGCTACATCCCCTGCCTCACCTGCTTCTCCATTCAAATTTCACCTCTGCCTATTGATTATGGCTCATTTCAAAAGACACATCTCCATTTCAAAGAGCAAAATCATACAAGGAACTTAAGAGAGACACATGGTAAGTTTTTCCCCATTAAACTGTTTTAAAAATGCAGGATTCAGTACAGAAGTGAAAATGTAAATGATGCTGCACACATTTGCAACTGCTTCTTCCACTCTGGAGGTAAATGAAACCTTAGAAAGATCTGGGCCTTTCCAGGAACTATGGAATTTCCCTCCCTTGTTTTAAAAGCAAAGAAGGATTTAAATCCAACCAATGAACAGGAGCAGAGTTGCCTTGGGAATGCCTGGAAAGGTGAGGGAAGAAAAACATATATACAAATATATATGGATAATATACATATATAAAGATGAAAATAAAGAACAAGAGCCTAAATGGTTTATTGGCCAAAACCTGGCTGATATTTAATGGATGTGACTATTCCACACCACAGGTAGGGTGGTTAAAGTCTGGGCTCCATGGACTGAGAGCTGTTTTCCACCTTTAATTTCTTCAAGCTCATAAATTGCAAAATCTCAGCCCTGGGAGGGGAAGTGAATTAATCCTAAAACATTTCCTGCCCCTAATTATTATTTTGCACGTGATTTATACAAAGCTGGATTCATCTAATATGGACACCTGAAAATGAACAATGGGGGAGGCCACGTTTTTGTGCCTGGATAAGGACAATACTTTGCCTTTCCACTGCCACTGGATCTAAGATAAATCTGGGGACCTGAGGGGACCTCCAAAATTTAGTGTTCCAAACTGAAACGAGGATGTGCAGTTTTGCTGCCTGGGCTGATCACTTTTCTGAAAACACGAGGCATTTTTTCTTCTATAAATATGCAAAGCACTTTAGAAAAGATCCTCCCCACTTCCCAGGGAAGGAAATGGAGGTATGGCAGGCACAGAGGGGAGAGACCCCTGTGGCCACACCGTGTCCATCTGCAGCACCACAAGCCCCACCAGGTTCCTAAATCAAAGAGGGGTTAAAACACAAAGGAGTTTCCCAGCCTCTCTCATCAAAAACTTCCTTGGATCTCAGGGGATAAATGCAGGGAGAGATCAGAGAGCTCCAGCTTTGGGAACCTGCAGATTCCTTCTGCTTGGCCTGGCTGCTCCACGGACACGGGGAGGTAATCCCAGTGGGAATCCACCCGGAGATCCAGCAAAACCCACTCACTTCTGCTCTCCCCCTTGGCAAAGCAGAGATGCTGAGGGGGGGACTCTGCAGAGTTTTCAGCTGAGAGGGCTGAGCAGCAGCACCACTGCTGTGGTTTGCAAAGATATTCTGCACTTCTGATCCCTTGAGCACGAATCATGACTAACCTGCTACCCTTTTTGCCTACTGGGACCCTTTGCAAGGGATAACTTCCACTTTACAACCACCAAATAAGAAATATAAAGCTTTTATGGACAAAGATCTTAACGTTTGCACGTATTGAAGTTATTCCTTCAATTATCTCAAGTTTCTAAAATTCATGTAATTCAAATATCAAAAGCTGTATCTACTCCTCACACATGCAAACTTTAATTCTAACTTTTGACAAACAAAATCACCTTTCCAAAGTATATCAGAGGACAGAATTTAACACTAGAAGCTGCCAAATGCTTCCGACCTACTTCAAACAATCATTAACTACAGGCAGTTTCTAATTATTTGAGTCCATTTCACTTCTTATTCAGTGGTCACTTTGTTTCTTGACCATTTGGCCTATGTTCAGAAAAATCTCCATTAGGCAGCACAAAGTCTCCAAAAAGAAAGAAGTATTCTCCTTCTCCATTCTAACATGGGAATATTTTAAATCCTCAAGAGATAGGAGATTTAAATATGCTTTTAAAACCAAAAAGTCAAGAGCATTTCAAAATCTAAAAGCTTAAAAATGTAGCCATCAAGTAAAATTTAGTTACCAAGTAAAATTGCTTTCTCTCACCTCTCTTCTAGGAGTTTTGCAATTCATTTTCCAGAAAGAACTGGAAACGTATTAAAAGGCAAAAAAACCCATCGATGCTGGGGCTGGAAACAATCACATGAACAAGCCACAAGATTTGCTTGATAACATACAGTTTATTATTCCAGAACGAGTCTCATTTTCAGCTCTAAGGGAGAGGGCGGGGAGAGAAGGGGGAACAGGCTTTTAAAACACACGCTGGAAGCCCAGGATTGCATTTATAGGAACCACTAAAAAGAAGAAAGGAAAGAAAAAGGAAAGAAAACAAACCTCCATGCCACCAGCAACTCAACTTTTTAAGAGCTCAGCTCCCAGCAATCTCGGGCTGCTCTCACTTAAACCAAGTTTACCTTAGCACAGAGACTGAACAACCAGAAAGCTGCTAAAACTTTGCAAAAAGTTCAGCTCAGCTGGAGATGGGAAGGGATAGAGGAGAGCAGGAACAAAAGCTGTGGTTACAAAGCCAAAAGCTGCTCACAAAGTTCCTCTGCGCCTCTTACTGACCTAAGGAGTCTTCATTTCACAGGTACCAAAGTTTTGTCTCCTTCTCCAGGGCAAGATTCCCACTTGCAGGCAGGCACGTTACTGAGAGCATCAAAAGAATATTGTTTCCAGTCTTCTGAGGAGGGAAGGAAAAATGCAGCCCAGCCAGGTACTGTTTCTTCATGAAAAGTAAATCCGGCATTCTGGAATGAGTTCAAACCTAGGGCTTGACAGGCAAAGGAGAAAAGCTTTTTCACTGAGCATGCTTAGTCCTGCACTGCCTGCACACTTAATGAACATTACTTCCTTCCCAGTGGTTACTCCTAGTAGAAATCCACACCCCCTACTCTTTCAGAAGTCAGGAATGCAGCTGAAACCAAAGTCCAGAAAATATGCCCGACACCCAGACAAGGCCCCACAGATCAATAAACTCAGGTTGTGACCTGCAGGTCAGTTTGTCAAACAGGACATCAGGGTGAGTTTTTTCTACACTTGGTGTAGTTTGCTTTATGCCTCAGCTAATGCTACTCACTCCCCAGAGAAAATAAAACTGCCCTGGCTTTTAAAGAATGATTAAATGCTTCAATAACAGATGGGAATTCTCTTTCAAATCTTGTCTTTCCAAACCTGCTTTAAAAGTGAGGAAAGAAGTTTCTTTCCAGGCTAAATTCGGTTGTTAGATTCCTGAACAAAAGCTATTTGAATTTGTGTCGTAGGTAAGGAGTATCTGGTGACCAAAAAAAAAAAAAAAGTTTAAAAAAAGCTCCTTTTATTTAGTTAAGGTCTGATCCTGTTCCGTTTGCAATCACATGGAGTTTTGTCATTACCTCCAATGGGAATAGTGCCGGGGTTTTAGATTACAAATGCTTTCAGGCAAGAGCTGTGTCTACTCCAGTGACCTGCACAGACCAGACTGGTTTTGGCACCTCAGTTTACAATTGGCACCATTGCTGGGCTTGAGCACCTGAATCCTGTGCAGCAACGACCCCCCTCCTCCCCAAACTCGCAGGAGCTGCAGAAGAAAAGCAGTTCTGCAAAACTGCATGTGTTATTTTTAAAGCTTTTCATTATATTTCAAGCTTTCCAATTTTTCCTGGAGGTTCCACTGAGCTCTCACGACTCAATTCTCCTCCACAATAGGAGTAGAAATGGAGCCATTTTTACAGTGAAGTCTCTGTTGGCCCCGACTGCCCCATCGCAGCCTTCAGAAAAACACCAAGTGTAAGAATTGTCATGAAATAACAAAAGCCACAGTATTGTCAGAGTAAGGAGCACTAATCACAATCACAACTGGATGGGACATTACACTCTAAGGCCTCTAAGATAACGAATTTCACTCTAGATTGTAAAATAGGTTAAAACTCCATCATGACCTGTGTAAACCTAGACTTCAAAGGGCCGTGGGTCCTGATTTCAACATGAAAAAAACCATGACAGAAATTAAATTTCTGGATTCCTAATGGCCCAGACCTTTAGAATACAGACCCAATTTAGACAGCAAATTTTGACAATGTACAGTGGGAATATATTCACACTAATGTATTTCAGAACCACTGTGTGTCCTTTGCTCCTAAGTGCAACCAAGTGATGTAATTTCTTTAAAAAATATTTTCCTTGCCCACACATCCCTGGTTGTCCTGATTTCATTCAAGATCATAAAAGGAAAAATCCCAGAACTACCTGACAAAACCAAGCCCTGCTGTATTTCTAGTGTACAGAGCTTGAAGAGATTTTGGAAACCCCCAGAGCAAGTTTTGTGTGGATTTGAAGAGGCAGCCACGGCAGGCTAATTGAACCCAAATGCACCAACCAAAAGACTTTTCTATGTTTCCACTTCATATCCCAAAATTTTCCTTTGGTCAGGAAAGTCCCTACCAGGGGACTTTCCTAAGAGGCAGCTAAATTGGAATTTTATCTGCTCTGGACCATCTCTCAGACACTTTTCTTGGCTGTGCCAAGAACTAAACCTATCAGGTGTTCATTGAGCCTGAGACATCACAAGCAGCTGGACAGAGCATTTAATTCATGACTAAGAGCTCTGAACTGATGGACACAAGGTTTAAACACACATTTGCTCAGCAAAGAGTTGTGGTGATTTTAGACATCTTTGTGCCCCTCAGCTATTCAATGAATCACAGAATGGTTTGGGTTGGAAGGGACCTTAAAGATCACCTTTGTCCCAACCTCCTGCCATGGGCAGGGACACCTCCCACTATCCCAGGTTGCTCCAAGAGCTGTGTCCAACCTGGCCTTGGACACTTCCAGGGATGGGGCAGCCACAGATTCTCTGGGCACCCTGTGCCAGGGCCTCCCCCCTCTCTGAGTGAAGAATTTCTCCTGAACATCATCTCCTGGCATGAGCTGCTGCAGATATTCAACCTTCAGCCACAAACCACCTCCCCACGAGGCCACACTGCCCGAGTTCCTCCTGGATGCCCAGGATCCATTTTCCTTGTGAGAGCCCCAGCACAGAAGAAGCCCTGGGAGCTGAAGGCACATTGCAAACACGCCGTCTGTGAGTCACCACGGGGGGAGCAGTCTGCTGATTCCCTTCATGCCTAATTACCCAGGAGCGCCTGGCACGATGATTTATTTAGCACAGCGTTGGCCCAGCTCTCAGACGAGCCCCATGTCCAAGAGGAAAACACGCTCCCTCCAGTTTGCTTCTGCAGAAAAGAAGGAAAAATCAAGCAGGGCATTCAAGGCCACAAAACTGTTCTCTCCTGTGGATTGTATGAGAAGTATATGAACCAAAGCGTGCCAAAGCTACAGGGTTTGCAACTCAAAATGAGCTCATATCTGTATATTTTTATATATGTATGTATCATATATAGCACAGTCATATATCAAATATAGTTATATATATTCTCAGATATATCATATATATTTTATACATCTAAAAATACATAATATATATAAAATTACATATATAGTTTCATATATCGTTTCATATATCAGAGATTTATATATCTGAGGAAATCTATATAATTATGTATATATGATTATGATATATATTCTCATATATATATGAGAATAAAGATCTGGTTTTTTATATATTATATATATATATTCTGGCAGGATTTTTGTTTGGGGTCTTTTGTGTAATTTAATTTCCAACTGGGATTAGTGCTACCTGTGACTATGGAGGTGGAACTGCAGGAATACACACCAGGTAACCCCAAACTGAATGTAAATAGGAATGAGGAGCTTCAACCCCCTTTGGGCTCTGCAATGAGGGCCTTTAAACAGCAAAAAGTTGGGCAGGACCGAAAAGAGCAGGAAAGAAGAGACCTGTCCCTTTCCTAAGAGCTATTAGGTGACTCCCAGATGGACTGTCAGCAACAGGGAGAGGAGAACACAATCTCCTTCAGGCATCCATGAGTCAGGGCAAGGGCTGGGGAAAGCCTGGGTAAGTGAAAAGCCTACAGGGAACGGCACAATTTGGACAGAGAAACTACTTGGGGTTTGGGATGCTGCCCACATATTCTGTTTAACCAGCAAAGCTGTGCCCCAAGGCACAGAGCTGGAACGGGCTCTGGCGTGGCATCAGTCCTTCCCGGGTGAGGACTGAGCCCACCAACGCACGTTCACCAAACCCAAGAGGGAACTATTGTTACTTCAGATGTTGCCACTTTTAATGAAAGCCAAATGCCTGCCCCTCCCAGCGCTAACAACTCCAGCTGGGACAGCTTTGCCTCTCTCTTTTTCCCCCTAGGATGCATAAAATGCGTTTTTGCTCTCCTTCCTGACACCAGAAAAGCCTGGATTGCTTCCCATTGTACTGTGAGAGCTTGAAACTTGGCCATGCTATTTACAGCATCTTCTTTGCCCGGAGGGATTGGAGATGCATCCTGATTTTTCCACCATATGCAAGCAGCAGGCACTGCTGCCTGTGCCAGCACGGCTACATGGGGAGCTCAGTCCTACCTGTCCAGGCTTCCTTGTGGCCCCTGGAAGCACTACAGAGAGAAAGAACTGGATTTTCCAAGGGATGCTGTCTGCTGGCTCTCCTCATTGTTCTCAGTGGTGCATCCATCCTTCAATTCTTAGTGGGAAAGGACAAATTAAAGAAAGGCTGTAAAGGGTGGGGTTGGGTTTCTGGTTCTCTGAACTCTAATGTTGGCTCTTGGCTATAGAAAAGCTTTTCAAAAGGACTTAAGTGACTCAGAAACCTCAAATCTCTTGGTTTTCAGTGGGAGTTGGGCTCCTCAACTTGTGCTGGAACTGCAGAAAGGCATGTTCTGCCTGTGAGTGTCTGGAGAAATATCCAGTCCTTTCTGCTCCCATTGAACATTCCCAGGAGAGGCTCTGGGCTGGCTGGTGGGGTATACCTTGGGTGACTCTTGGAGCCTGTTGTGGTGGGTTTGTCAACTTGGGACTGTTAACTGCTGGTAATTCCAGGAAGACTGCACGTCCTGTTAAAGAGACTTGACTTTGACCAAACCCCAGTAGCCAGAATCCGAGGGAAGAAACTGAGATTGTATTATTGCATACAAAACTTTACCAAACTATGTCTCTCTTCCAACTTTAGGACCTACTAAAATAGAGGAGTTACTGCATTTATTTTTGATGAAATGCTAAATGTGAGTAGCTGGCTTGGGTGCCAGACTGCAGCAGGTGATGTAGATATATTTCGAGTTAAACAAAAATTCCAGGGGATTCAAACTCAACTTTACATTTCCCTCTGACATCTAATCTAAGTCTCTCTTGTTTCAGTGTGAACCCATTCCCCTTGCCCTGTCACTTTGGTTCCTGATGAAAAGTCTCCCTCCAGCTTCCCTGTAGCCCCTTCAGACACTGGAATGCTGCCATGAGGTCTCCACACAACCTTTTCCAGGCAACTGCAATTACACATCAGCAAGAAAAAGCTGGAGCAAGGCAAGGACACTCTCATGGCACCCAGACAGTGCCTTGAAACACCCACTGAAGTGACTGCTGACCTTTGTTTTTGCAGCAGAGACATTTTCAACCAAGCGATTCAAGCTGAGGTGAGGTACGTGAGGGGATGTGACCATCTGAGTCACTGGCTGAGTCCACCTTGGTCAGCACTCCCTCACCTCCTGTTCCACAGGAACTGGGAGCTGTGCTTCACATCCACTTGCTGACTTTGCTTTTGCATTGCTCAGAAACTTGGACTGCTTGTTTCCCTGTGACCTATAATACTTTTCGATTCCACAAATTAGATTAATTATGATTTTTCAGTGTCTTAGTGTAGGATAATAAATGACAGAAGGCATTTCCCTGTGACAACCTACAGCTTTATATTCCAGGCAAAATAAAGTTGATTGAAGGAGAAAAGACAAACTGCACAAGCAACAATGTTGAGCTCAGGGAATTTAATTTTTCCTCCCTCACAGGAGAGAGCTGTCTCAAGGCTAAATGTTTTGTGTGCATAGGTACATATGATAAATACTTGTAGAGAGATGTTGAAGTGCTATTCTTCTGAAGGAGCTGAGCTACATCATTTGTGCTACATTTCTATCCTGAAAACAGCTCAACTTCAATAAGACATGATACCTTAAGAGAGAAGAAAAGAGAAAAAAAAAAAAAGATTTGTTAGTAATTTCTGATGTAAGGCAGAAAGGTTTAGAGTTTTCCTTCTGATCAAGTAGAGCTAAAAGCCATTCTATTTTACTGGATGGGTTGGATGTATTTTTGCCAGGAGAAAAGGACTCACCATCTCTTAATCCCTGCTGGATTAATAAATTTGCTGGTACCTGATCCCAGTCTGGTAAAGATGCCTCAGTTGAGCAGAATGTAGTGCAGGGAATATCAGATCTGAGCAGAAAGTTCAGAGCAAACAGTAACCAGCAGGAGCATCACAAGGGACAGGGCAAAAGGCAGGACTTTGCAGACATCACAGTGGCACAGGGATGAGCCTGGACCCCAAAACTAATCATAGCTCCAGACCAAGGGCAGGTTTTTGCTTTTCTGGTCTCCTTGACCATACAACCATGGCAAAGTTGGAAGATTTCTTTGAAAGGCAACTGCTACAATTCCCTCTGAAACTGAAAACCCTGCTCTGTGGCTGGTCAGAATCAGAACTTCAACAAATGCAAACCTCCAGTCTCAGCACTTCCCAGGCACTTCCCAGGAGAGAGCAGCAAAGGCAAGTCCATAAACATCTCAGGGAAAAATGACAACTGTCTGTATGCACAACCCCAGAGCCAAGAAATTAAAAAAAAAGGCAATAATATCCATCTCCTCAATCCTGTCCCTCAGCTAAAAGTCAGTACAGTCTGCCTTAAATTCCAGCTCCAAGTGCTCTTCACAGGATATGCATCAGCACCATGAATCAAATGGATCCATTTCATTTTTTCCACTTAGAGTTGCTGGTGAGTTCAACTTTGGCACGCCAACAAAAGGAGTCTTCATTGCCAGCATGCACAGGGCTCAGGGAGCACAGTGAGGTGAGAGGAGTGGAAACTCATTTATAAAGCAAGTTTTGCAGCACTGGGAGGATTGCTAAGCTTTACCTCTGGCTTTTATATTGCATTTCTGTATGTAACATGGTGCTTAACTCTCCACACTCTGGGGCACAGAGAGGGAGGAAAGGTGACAGTTTAGTTTTCTCACTTCATTTTTGAGATTTACAATAACAGAACCGTATCAGTGTTTGATTCTTGTACGAGGTTTTGCTGAGGTTTCCACATCTCAGGAATGTAGCAGCTCGCCTCTGGGGATGGCATTGCTTTGCTGAGGGTTCCTCCAGCACTTTGCAAAGAATGGAACAATATGAAAGTCAAAAACCCTTCCCCCAGGGAGCAGCTGTGATTTAGGGGGTCCCTGAGTAGCCATGAGCCAGGTGGTCCCAGATGGAGCATTTTAGGTGTGAACACCTTCGTTTGAGCCACCTTGGTATAATGTAACAGTATTTTATTTGACACGACTGAGAACAAGAAAGCATCATTCCTTATCATCCCATCTGAAAGAGCTCATGGAAAATGGCATTAAAACTGACACTATGAACACTCTCATTTTGGATACATTGACATTTCACTATCCAAATTTCTTCATCCACAAATTCCCAAACAGCATTAGCTTGCACCAACTGATTTTTAACTTTCACCTGAAAAATCTACTCTTTGTTAGTGATTTTTTTCCCCCATCAAACACACATTCCCTCCTTTTCCAAGCCACTGCCTGATAGCTGATTTATTCTGAGAACTCTCCTTTCTTCTTAATATCTCCCTTATCCTTTCTTTGCCTGTTGGTAACTTGGCTTATCCTGTTTAAGTAGTTTGCAGGGTCACAGCGAGTGTCATGGGATGTTTGTCTTAGGGCCCATGAATTTAAAATACCTTGTCCTGCAAATGCTGTTGCCTCTTTCTGTGGCTGCATCCCCCCTTTAACTGTTCACCACACCACTGCGCATCACCCATTTTTGTTTTCATCAGTGATTTAGTAGTTTTTAAGGTGTCTGGGTGAATTCACACAGCTCCAGATCAATACAGACCTTGGAGTGACTACCTAGGAAAGTGAAAGCTTTTCATTTGTTAGGGAGGTAAATGCAAGAAATACATATATAAATACACACACTTCCAGAAAGCTTTCATGCACAACTTTGTCTTGTGTTTACTTGGAAACCACTTTAAAGTGTATTTCTGCCATAAATATGCAATTGTGAAAGAGTCAGCGGGACTAAAACTCTTGGTATTGAGTGCTACACCTAGTGGTAAGTGTTTGCAGGATTGGTAGCTTTTCTGACATTTAAACAAACAATTACATACAAACAATGTGGAGAGAAACAATCCGTAATACCCAGAGCAAGAGAGGAAAAAAACCACTCCAGAGTGCTTCAGATACTTACACAGGGGGCCTGTTCTTCTATCAGCATGAAAGAAATTTATGCAATTACATTATAATCATTAATGAAACCTGCCTACAAATTTAACCTATACATCAGGAGAAAAAGCCCAGCTACTTAAGATGCATTTTTAATATAACAAAGAAGGAGTAATTGATGGTGCTCTGGCATTCCTGCTCCATGGGACAAGGAGATGCTGTGTTACACTTCCTTTGTTACCTGCTGACCCTCTAAAACACCTAAGGTACCTCAGATAGAGAAAATATGTCACAGAAAGAAAGATCAAGTGCACAGTGTTGCACAACTGTGGGTGTAAAACAGATTTCTAATATGAAATTCAGCAGAAATTCATAACTCAATAAAGAGTGAAGGTACATTTGAAATACAAAGACAAATCTTTATCACATATATATTGGAAAATGCAGTAGGTTTAATTCAACAATTCTTCTTTTCACTTTGCATTAAACAGCCACAGGACTAAAGCAAGACAAAGTGGTTGGAACAGGGACTGGCACTTGCATTCCCCTGGGCAGGGGAGAGTCACATTTCCTCTCACTGGATTAGTAGCCTTTAAAATCTCTTCTGCAGAGCCCAACACCTTCCACAGGCAGAGCACTGAATGAACTCAAACCAGAGGCTCTCATTGCAAAAAACTTCTAACAAAAAATAAAGAAATGTAATTTCAGGAATAAGTCTCTGCATTTCTTTTCTTTTAGCAGCTTATGCTCCTTCTGCTTGGAGCTTCCAGAGGACAAAAACTGCCTCCCAAGGCAGCTCCTTCCACCTTTCAACACTTTGCTGGGAACTGGAGGGATTCAGCAGGGAGCTCCTGAATTCCAGAGGCCTGGGTACAGGAATACACTTTATAACATCTCAAATGCTTCCACATCCACTCAGACATGAGGGTTTGCAGCTATGTGCTCAAGGTTATGTGTGGCAATTAATGGGAGAGATGAGAACATCATCAGGAGTCCCAACTTCCACCAGCAGTCAGGCCCACAGACTCCACATGGCATCACTTGGAGCAGGACACACAGGTGGGAAGGGAAGAGACAGAGGGCTCTGAAGTTTCTCCTGTCCTTTCTCTATCAAAAGCAGAGTTCTGCTGGGGAGTTCAGCCAGGCAGACCCAGCACTGTTACACAGTAAGTGCTGTTCACCTGCCATTTGGAAGGGCACACATGTTTCGTGGGTCAAAACTCTTAAATAACACTCCAATTTCCAGCTCAAGTTACCTGAGGTGCACAAATACCATCCAGCAAACTGTGGACATCATTTCCTTTTCATGTTCCTCTATTTTCAAATTACTGAGCAATAGAAATGCTTTTAACAGCCATTTCCACATGCTTGATGTACTCCACAGTTTCTAAAAAGATTTCCTAATAACCCAAGCTTATCTAAATCACTTATTGTTGGTGTTGTTAACATACAGGAGTTAAGCAATTGATTAAAGAGGAAACAACTGTTTGGTATCTGATATGAAATGAGCTTCCACGTCCCAGAGTATGGAGGGGGTTCCTGTCCATATCAGAAAAGAAGTGAGCAGCAGGTTTTTTGTGGTCTCCACAGAGAGGCCTTGCCTTGGGTAGACAGGGAGGATCCTTTGAATATTGGGCCCCTGTTAGTTTGCTGGGACACTCTGCTCCTTCCCTTTTCTGTTCCAGGGTCAGGGAACAGCTCCATTTGTAAAGCTCCATGTATGAGTTCATACATGACTGGTACCTTTTATAAGTACACAAGCATCTCTATACTCAATCATACAATCATTTAGCTTGAAAAAGCCCTCCAAGATCATCAAACCCAGCTCTGCCAAGCCCACCACTAAACCATGTCCCCAAGTGCCACATCCTCACATCTATTTAGTAGTAAAGAGTTTATCAGGACCATTTATTGCTTATAACAATTTCTGACATGTACTATATGCTGCTATAATTCCTATTACATAGTGTCTGTTATCCTCCTGTGACAGATACCCTGAAAATACAGAATCAAAACCAGATTGGGAGTTTTTTGGAGCAAAGACTACCAGTCACTCCCATGGCCTCACATCCACTCTGTGTTTAATGTTACCTCTTGTCTGACTGCAGGTGCTCAGAGGAACCTTGTGCCAACAGGAGGCAGCAGCCTCAGGGGTTTTGGTGACCTTGAGTTTAGCCACAAGGAAAGCAGGGAAGACAAAGGTGATGACAACATATTCAAAGTGTAAGTAACATAGAGAACAGTCAGCTAAAGTCTCCTTCTGAGTCCAGCCAATGCCTGTGTAATGGGCACTGGGGAAACACAGGAGAAACTCTGGCAGTGCAGGTGCTCTTCTGTTGTGGCTCCTTCTTGCATTATTGAGAGACTTTGAACCCAAAACACTCAGCAGAGCCCACTGGCACTGGAGTTCCAGGCACAGCTCCATCATGGAATTACTTCATGTGGAGTTAAAGCCACACCAGCCATCAAAGGCAAACACACTTCTCTTTCCCACTGCAACGTTTTTTCTTATTGATAAAGAGATTAGAGATTTAACCCAACTTTTTTTTTTTTTCTTTAATCTCACACTCACATGTAGTTTGAGAATTAGAGGAAGGTTTCGTGCCAATATTCTCCTGACAGATCTCAGCCTAACTCCCAGGCATCCTGTATATGAAAGAAACCAGAAATCTTTTATGATACTGGAGACATTTAGACAGCTGACACTTGCACATCCTCGGGAATATACAATCATCATCACTTCAGGCAGTCATGCTTTGCAGGCAATAAACCATGATTTGCCTGCACGAAACCATGATTTGCCTTGTCCTTCACCTGCAATAGTAATTCAATCCACTTCACTCAATTTAGTGATGGTCCTCTAAAAAGAAGAGCTGGAAACCCAAGTTATTAATTAAGAAAAGAGTTTGAACTTTCACTGGAGAGAGAAAATAATCCTAAGTAGTTATACAATAGTATTCATAATTTCTAGTTGCTGAACTACATGCACTACAATGGGGGGGGGGGGGGAAAGCAATTTTGATACAAAAATATTCAATGTACACACAAAACATCTCCAAACATGTAACAAGATGATGAATTTAAGCACTTTGGAGTTAAAGACTCCACAGAGAGATGGATACTCCCACAATATTAACTCAGCCTTATTTTTATACCTGTATGTCTGATGTGAATTTTACTGACAATTAGCACACTAAGATTTGCATCTCACAAGGCAGAGAGGGATGGGAAGCACTGTACAAGTGACACGTGGTTATTTAGAATTCCTAGCATAATTCTACCTTCCAGGGAAATCCCTGACTCCCTTTTCCTTTGTCAAAAGATGATATTTCTGTAAAAATTTAGGGGAACTCCAAGAACTTTGTTCAGTTGGGATGACTGAAGTGTGGAAACTACACGACTTTCAGGGCAAGCTGCCCCATCACTGCAAATAAATGGTATCAAAGCATGGGATAGATATGGATGAGTTCCACAGGGAGTTTTGGGGATTGTCCAGTACCAACATGTCCTGGAAAACCACAGCACATTTTTAACATCCCACTGCCAACTCGTGCTAAGCAAAACCTGTAAGCTGAGACAGCAGAGGAAGCTGCTGAGGTGTCACCTTGAGCAGCTCCATCCCTGCTCCCCAGTCACAGATTCCTGCCTCTCTTCTCACCCCAAATCCTGGCCGTGCCTGGAGCTGCAGTGAATACTTGGGAGAAAAAAATGTGACTTGACTTGCAAGTGGGTGTTTGGAAAGGAAATGGGTTATCTCTGAGTTATAGCAGGTGACAGGGTGCCAGAGCTCATGAGTTCTGCAGTGCACAGTGCACAGGAAGGGAAAAGAGAGAGCTTTAACCCAAACCGAACGATGCCACTCTGCTTGGGGGCTACAACTTAGATCAATACCTGAATATCTGGGGATACATTTGCACACAGTCACTCCCGGGTTTGTACAAGGGGGTCATTCCACGGAGCAGGAATACCCTGAACTGGCCCCACACCAGCACAGGGTAAATCCAAACCCAGGTGTGGGACAGCTCAGGCCTGGGGCAAATAAACCCTTGTGGGACACTGGAGTGTCCCCCTGCTCAGTCCCAGACTGGAGCTGGTCAAGGTAGTGGAAAATCTGAACTAATGAGCTCCCCTGCACCCAGCTTGCTTCCCCAAGCAGCCATTCATGTATTCCTGCTCTGCATCCTTTGGTAACCCTATTATCCACGTTTTCCCATTGTCTGGAGTTCCAGTCGCTCCGTTCTTTTGGACAATGAAAACCAGACTGCACTGTGGTACCTTTCTTGACATTTTAACACCCATCCCTTTTTCTTTCTCTCGAAAGAAAGGGCAGAACAAAGTTTAAAAAATAAAATAAAATTTAAAAAAACCCCCCACAACACCTATCTTGGGTTCTGACCCTGAGCTCTGATCTGCCTGGGCAGTCCAACAGCCCCACTGGCTAAATGATCTGCTAGAGAGAAGGTCTAAATACGTGTCTATAGATGAAGCTTTTATTTCACAGTTCATTAATTAATATTTCTATAAACATATACACCTCTCTTCACAAAGCCCTCTAAGTCAGCACATTTTTTCACCA
>VXBA01002841.1:337545-363967 GCA_013399895.1 Serilophus lunatus | reverse complement strand
CCCTTCAAACTTTATAATAAAGCCCCAAAAGTTCACATAATGTCTGGCTATTGTTTCTCTAAAGAGGAATTCTGCTCCCCGCCTCCTTCTTTCTCTGTATCTCTGAGGCACCACATGGCACAATAAGAGCCCTTTCATGTTCAAGACTCAGAGTCGTTGCTGTGGTAACTCACCCAACCTCACCGAGTATCCAAATAAATAGTGAAAATTAAAAAATCACAGACCCAGCGGCTCTGGCTGCAATCTTATCTTCCCCGCCACGGCTTCGAGGGACATTAAGAAGCCAAATAATAACCTTTTGCCCAGATTAGTCACCTAAAAGTGTCGATTATTGAAGACAGAAGGACATTTGTGCTGTTCCAACAAGTATTCGGCTGAGGCGGGAGCACAAAGGCAGGGAAGACGCAATGCAGAGCACAAGTAGCCAGTGGCATCGGGATGATGGTGTGGACATTTTAACCACTTGCAGACAGATTTCTCTCCCCCTCCCTCGCTCTGGAACAGCTTTGGGTTAGACACTCCCGGGCAAGCTTCGGGAGGATTTTATCTAGCGGGCAATAAGAAGCACAAAGTGTCATTAATTGCTACCTTGCAGGAAATGCTGCTACAAAGAGAAGCTCATGCTTTCCCTAGGAAGAAAAATAGGATTTTTTTTTCCCCCTTCCCCTCCCTCTACGTGCCGAGACAAGCCACCGCTTGAGGCCCCCAAGTATCTGCTATTATCAGTTAAGTCACGTCTAGTGCCAGGCAAAAGGTCATTTCAGGTCATTCTGGAGATGAAAGGAAGGGGTAATGTATGTGAGAATGCCTGAACTGGCAAGCAGAGAGAAAAAAGGGCGAGGGGGGAGAGAGAAAAAAGGGAGGAAGGAAAAAGGATGCGAGACGAGGAAGAGAAGGATAGAAAGAGGGAGGGAGAAGATGAGAGGATGATATCAGACTAAAAAGGAATGTTCTTATTGCCAGGAAACAAATAAAAGACTGAATCGCAGCACCTCTGCTGACACACTGTGAACTTGATTCCTCATCAAATAAAAAGGCTGCCACGTTTTCCGGGGTCATCTTTTTAATTCATTCCTCCAATTAGTTTTTTCTAGTTCTCCTTTTTTTTTTTTTTTTTTAACCTTAACTGCTGAGAAAGGCAAATGCTTAAGGGAGACAGGACTATCCATTGTCTGGGGTGTCTGCTTCAGCTTCCTTTGTCTGGGAATTATAAGAGAGAGGTAGAGGCTGCTTGCCTTTTTTTTTTTTTTTCTTAATGCATCTTTAAAAAAAAAAATCAATTTTGCATTTAGCGGTGAAAAATAAAATATCATGATGCTACAGCAGACAGCCCAGCCTTTCTCCATTCGCCTTTTCTCACTTCTCCCCCCTTCCACTTCTCGGCCCCCCCTCTCCACAAGGTAGTAGTCGGATAACATTTTCAGTCAAGCCCATCAGTCATTCCTGAATCCATTCCAAGGTTCCCCCTCCGCCCCGACTCCTTCCACCTCCCCCTGCTCCCAGCTCCGGCTGTACTTGTCTAACAAATCATTTTTGTAGGACAAGCCTGGCTCATGTGGAGGCTGCACACACAGCCCAGGCACTGCTGGCAAACCGGCAGGGGAGGAAGAGCCTGAGAGGATTTTTTGTTGTTGTTGTTCCTTTATTTGTAAAAACATTCCCTCTCTGGGATACCCTCCTCCTCCTCCTCCCTGCTCCCCCCAGCCTCAAGCTGACCACACTGGTATTGCCTGAAGCTTCACTGGAGTGTAGCCCACGTTGGGAATGACATGCCATGGAATTATCCTTTTATCAGCACGGTGGGATCCCTTCGGTGCACACCCAGCCCCATAAAAACATCCTCTTTGTGCTTTATCCCCCAGAATGTGGTTTCTGACCACGCATGCAAAAGGTGCTGCTGTTTTCCCCTCCCCATTCCTGCCGTGCCCACATGGATTTAGTGCTTCCTCGGGCCTGGGAGAAGGGAAAATTACCTGGGGAACATGTCTTTGTTAGCAGCAGGATGCTGTTTATGGGGCTGGGGAGGGGAGAGGGCTTGTTAAACTACCCGCAGGTTTTGGGGGGCTGCTGAGGGTCTGGGTGGGTGCAGCCACATCACAGAATCCCGGAGTAGTTCAGGTTGGAGATGATCTGGTCCAAGATGATCCCTGAGGCTGTGCCCAGCCTCAGCCTGGAGAAGGCTGTGCCACCCCACATGGCTGTTTTAAACAGCACAAGCTATTTAAAAACCACAGTGCTAAAATAGCTCTGGACATGCAGAACAACACCCAGGTGAAGCCTCTGGAAGCTGCTGATAATGGTGACGTTCCCACCCAAGGTGCATCCAGAGGGTTTTCCTTGGTTATTGTTCTGGCAGCCATTTGAACCAACAATTTAAATTCATTTCAAGGTTTTGTAGTCAAAGTCCTGTGGGAGCCCAAGTGACTCTGTGGCTGGGGCTGTGCAAAACCAAGGTTTAAGTCCCATACCTAATTAATTGGGATGAATTAGGTTCACTCTCTCCTGCTGATGGTTCTTCATTGACAATAAATTACCCTGAGCATTTTTTTCATCCAGTCATGCTAAGTTTCCAGCAGACACACTATTCTTCCTCATTTGTCACTTTTATTATAGCACTATCTTAGATGCATAGTTGTAGACACTTAATCAATCCTGCTGAGCTGTTATGTCTCTTTGCAACTTGCTGCAACTCTGAAGAAGATTCCTTCACGAGTCAGAATCTTCACTAGAAAACCTTGGCACTCCTGCTTGCCTATTTATTTTCTAATGCTGCAAGTTAAGACATCCCATAGTGCCATTTGCCCCCTAAGAGCTCATTGCCAAGCAATGCTTAGGTGTCAAGTCCTAAAGTACAGGGATAAAACAAATTCAAATGTCCCTTCTTGCCATAAAAGTCATTCCCAATCCATGGCATTTTTTTCTGACATACTGACATCTCTCCAGCTGGGGCCTCCAAAGGGTTAAAGCCATGGCATGTTTGTAGATGCAGGTGTGAGAGCACTAATTGGGAACTGAGCACTAATGAAGGCAAGAACTGGGGTGGTGGAAAGGGGGTTTTGCAGTGGCCTGAAAGATCCTAAGTGCACGATTCTGTGAAGGGAGATAAAACCACAATGGATTTGAGTGGCTTGACACTGCCCCAAACCAAAGGCATGTGATTCCCACTGAGCTCAGGGAGAGCTGTGCCACCAGAGAGGCTGATTCCACACATCCCTGGTTTGTTTGGCACATCTCTGGAACTACACAGACAGCAGATCCTTATCAGGTCCTGCTGACCAGCATTACTTTGGGCTGTGAGCCCAACCCAAGCTCCCGCTGAGGAACAACCTGAATATTGGGGCTATGATGAGCAAGGCTTTAATTTTTAATTAAAAATCAAAGTTTTCAGCCAAAACCCAGGGGGAAAAAAAAGTGCTAGGGAAACAGAGGTAAATATTATTAATTATTAGAAGCAGGTAGGCAAAAATGCCAGTAGTGGAGGATAAAAATGAAATCCCCGACTCTGGTTCAGTCCAAGTCTGGCTCTAGTAATGCAAGAACCACAAGAGCAATGTGATTTAGTGAGGACATGGTGACCCCCACAGCCCTTGGAGCTCCCAGGAAGCCATGGAAGAGGCAGGGAAACGCAAACCAAGAATTAATGTGCAGCAGCTCCACAACTTCAGGCACAAAACCCAGGAGAATAATGATGATTTAGAACAAGAGGTTTCTTATTCTCAGTACAAGGCACATGGAACAAGGGGTTCAGGAGAGCCTTAAGAAAACTCTTAAGTGGGAAAACATCTGCCAAGGGACAATCTGGGTCTTGTAGTCCTGAACTGGAGAGTGGGGATGGACTACAGGGCATCCCCTCTCACCTTGTAGGGTTAAAGCAATGTTTGACTCCACCTTAAGGTGGCCAAGTTTGGTACAGACAGGTGAAATCACAGCATAGTCCGAGATGGAAGGGACCTTAAAGTCTTCTTCCAGCCCCTGCCCTGGGCAGGGACACCTCCCACTATCCCAGGTTGCCCCAACCTGGCCTTGAACACTTCCAGGGATGGGGCAGCCACAGCTTCTCTGGGCACCCTGTGCCAGGGCCTCCCCACCCTCACAGGGGAGAACTTTTTCCTAATATCCCATCTAAACCTACTCTCTGTCAGTTTGAAGCCATTCCCCCTTTCCCTGTCACTCCATGCTCTCATGTGAGTCACCAACCCCTGAGAGGGGCTCTCATGAAATTCAGGGTTGTTTTTTTTCCTCAGATGAGCATTAAACGGAGCAACACAGACCTCACACACAGTATTTGTTTCAGTTCACAGGGAATGAATATCAGAGACTTCCAAAGTAGGAATAGCAAAGAACTTCCAGTGAAATTAAAAATGTAAATGTATTTCTGATATCGGTTTCAGATTCCATCCCCCCACCCAACTTCCTGAAAATTAGTGTATAAGCCTCTGCCACCAGATTTCCAAGATAGCTTCCTGTAATAGGACTGGAGGCATATGCCATCAGCACCTGAATATTACTTTGTTGTTAGGGACCAGCCATATGTTTCCTATTTTAAAAAAATTACTTTATATCACAGGAAGCCACTTTTTCTAGCAACAATAGCAGAGGTTCTTGTAACCGTTTCACCCATAGAGGGGAAAAATAATGACTAACCACCCACTGTAACAGCTTTGTCAAAGTCACAAGTGGAACCTGTTTTTTGAGGCTTCATATTCAACAAATCTTATGTTCTGATTAATTTATTCAGTGAAATGGTGCTATTGCAACAGCAGCCAGGGGAAATTAAAAGACTTCAGGATATGAACAACATGTTGGAATAGTGTCAGCTTCCTCAGTCACTGTGCCTGAAACTAAACCTCAGCTTTATATAGGGACAGAAAACTGGGAATCTGGCAGAACGTTTGGCTCTTTGGCAAGGAGACATTTCTCCACCATGAAAACTGAGACCCAGTCACTCAACATCCAATTTCCAAAATCATATTAAAGACAGTTTCTGATGCTACACACACAACCATAACATGGAGTATCTGGAATGGGAGGCGGATGGGAGTTTGCCAAAATTATAGTACGTTTTTCATATGAAAAGGAAACTTTCTTTCAAACAATATTATTTGCTGTGACAGTGATTTTCCTCCTGGAAAACATCCTGAGTACATTTCCATTTGAGAGCCCACTGCATCACCCCACCCAGAGACAGGAGGCTGGGGGGCACCCAAAGTGGGACCAAGAAATATTGCAATTACAGCTCATAAGACACCATGATGTCTTATTTCTGGAACCTAAATCATTTGGGTTTTCAACTACAATATTTAGTATTTGATTTCTAGCAGGAACAAGAAAAAAAAATTGTCTTCCTCAGAAGCTCTTCTGGAAAAGCTCCACATCCCGTTCTTCCTTTGCCAGCTGGCCAAGCATCCAGAAACATGGCACAAGGAATGTGGGTATTTATTTCCCTTTGATATTGAGGGAGACATTTGATGCGTCTCTTGACAGAAATTGAAAGTGTACAAAGTTTTAAGAAAGAGCAACAACAATAAGGGAGGTTTTGAAGAGACAGAGGGTTCAATATTTCAGTATTATTCTGTTGGTGGCGGGTACATCTACTTTACAAGAAGAAAGACATCCAAGTCTCAAACTCTGCTCTGTGAGAAACAACTTTATTTTCACTCCCTTCTCAGTCACAGCTGGGATTTTTCCATCACCAGTGTCAGAAAACTCCCAGTCAGACTCAGCAGAGCACTAAAGCTGGTTCATCACTGAGTTCAGGTTGTCACAACATGGACTTGAATTTGAGTTGAAATTCTCATGGTATTTTTGGGAAAATGAAAATACATGAAAACTCTGCCTTGTTCCAAATGTAAGGATTTTAGGGTTTGTACCCCAGCCTGAATTTCCTCCTGAGGAGTGAATGCTCATCATGTAAATTTTGGCACACACAGTCTATCCTGGACATTGTCATTCATATTGTCCCACGGAAATTCAGAGTCAGACTCAAGACATCCTTTCCCTCAGAGGTTTGGATGAGTTTGTCTCAAGATAATTTGATGTTTCGATCAAACCCCACAACTCCCAAATGTGTGAAAATTAACAAACACTTAAGGTTAAAAACAAAAAAGAAATTTTTTTTCTTTGCCAAGTAGATATTTTGGACAAAGATCCTGGTTGGCTGTGGGTGTGTGTGGAGTGGTTCAAAGTGCCATCTGCACTGGAGACAGTAATGGGATGTGATGGGAGCGCAGACACAACACGGCGGAGGCGGCTCTGCCTCACCCCCACTATTGTCTTGCAGCCTCTGGGAGCTCTGCCTGCATCTGGCAGAAAAGTTGATCAACTTGGGGTAGCTAATCAGGCTGCTGCAATTTCCGGCCCTTTCTTTCCCAGATTCCTCAGATCAAAGTTCAAGTCCCAGAATTATTATTCCCCCGAATGCTTAATGAGCTCCAACCGAGGGACACCAAAGGCAAAGCTAAAACATTGACCGTGCACTTCATTGAGTTTGGCCAATGTGCCTAAAAACAAGAGGGTGGGATCCATAGCATGCAAAATCACAATATACAGATTTGTATTTTAATCCAATTAAGATTCCTACACAGGAGCAGGGACAGCAAAGGGCTTCAGTCACTTTGTAAAGCGACGTCTGCTTTCCTCATTGCTCTCCCCACATATGAAAATTTTGCAGAGGTAGAATTGGCCTTGTCGTCAATCATTTCTAAAGAACTCTCTTTTGGGAGAATAGCAGAGCCCCACAAGCACAAAAGCTTCCTTGAAGACTAAAGTTCAGGATGTTGAAATGCAAAAGTCAGATTTTGCCAGGAGGCACGATTTCTGAAGCCAGATGATTCCACCTCAGATTAAGTTATTGAAGATCTTTGCATGCAGAAACATTTCTTTGTTCTGGCAAACACTCCCCGAGTTTTCTATTCACAAATGTGACCCCAAGGAAAGCCAGCCAAGATTCTTTTGCGTTATCAGGTCAGAATGTTCAGGGCCCAATTATTTTAATAGTTACCAAAAAAAAAAAAAAGAAACAAAAAAACCACACCAAAAAAACCCCTGACAATGGTTCAGTACACCAGTGAGAATAGTATTCAGGGACTTAACAAGTCACTCACTCTAACATCTGGCATGTTCTTTCGAGAAGACTAAACACATGGAGAGTCTTGCTGCAAAAGTCAATGGAAAGGAATGATAATTGCTCATTAGAATGCCTCCTCCACAGGTTATTTTTAACTTCCCCTACTCTTTCTAATCACGGTGCACGCATCAGATGCTACTGAAAAGGGTCAGTGCATAGGTTTCTTCTCTCCAAAAACACACTTATAACAAAGCCCTTTCACAAGGCTCAAGGTTCACATCCTGCACCCATGGCACCTGTTCTGTTTTTTGGCTCCGAGCAGGGGACTAAATACTAAACCCAAATACTCCCAAAAGCCCTGTACCCTCAGTCAACCATCCAGACTGCAAAGGCACTGAATATAAAAATGGAGAGCTTTGTTTCAGTCTATGTTGCAGACAATCATTATCCCTCTCTATCAGCTTTAAGAGTGGGAAGAATCCCAGGTGCCCAAATGCAAAGATGTGAGACCTGGAGAACGAGGACAGAGTTCTAATATCAGGAGCCTTGGTGTCAACAAGGCAATAAAGCAGAAGTCACTGAAGTGTCAAACGAAGTGATTTATCTACTTTTGGAGGAAGTAAAATTCTGGCTGAATTTCCACAGTGTATTTCACATCTTGTTTTAAAGACTGGGAGCTGTAGGTCTTTTGCATTCTTAAAATCAATATTACCAGAGCAGACCCACGAGAAGAGACAACAAACTGGTCAGGTGTGGTCTTGAAAGGCTGGGCTGTATCAGCCAGGCTTGGCAGGGACCCCTCTGCATCCCCCTGTGTCTCCTCTGCCTTTCAGGCAGTGCAATGCAAAGAAAACTCAGCCCAGCTCTGCCTAAATGAGTTCAGATCTTTTTGCTGAGCCCATCACCATAGAATCTGAGCCTTTGTAAGTGACACAAAAACTATTTGCATGGGTCACCCCACTTCCTCTCAACCTAGTTACATGAAACTTTCCTTTTTTTTTTTTTTCCTTTTTTTTTTTTTAATGGGGGTTCAGCAGAGCATTTGGGAAAAGGGGGGGATTCTTTGTGGTGTAACATCAAAGACTGCACACAAGGAATCTTGTTCTGAAGGCTCTCACCAGGAAAAGCCAAACGAATTAAAAGCTCACATCAGACAGAAGACAGCAAAGCCAACGGACCTAGAGGCACAAGGAAAGCTTAAATCCAACAGTTTATGGCCAAGACTCAGGAGGCTGTGTCCTTATTTAAGGCTTTTTAAAACAGCAAAAAGCTGTTTGAAGAGGAACTGAAGGACACGCTCATAATGGGCTGTAATTTGTTTGTTTATCTGTCTGTTTTTAATGAAGGAACCACAGAGCCTACTGGAGAATATTCGAGTTTCACTTCTCCCATTGTCCCAGCCATGCTCTAAAAGCGCTGCCACCACATCAAACAGCTGCCAGAGCTCCCTAGGAATGGGCCTTCAAACATTATTTCAGAGCACTGAGCCCTGGGGGAAGGCAGTGGCTGGACGCAAACCTTGGAATCTCCTGGAATGCAAATCTCCTTTCAGCAGCCAGCCCCGGCCCTGACAGTAGCATCCCTCACGCCTCCTGCTCCAACCTGTCCCTGGACCACCCTGGGAGGATGAACTGCAGGCGGGGAGGGGGGGTTGAGATCAGGCACAGAAGGGCTTTTCAGCCCTGGCAAGTGGAGCGGAGCTGCCAAGGACACCCGCGGCCGCCGGGATGCTCCGCTCCAGCTGCCCATCCACATCCCCCCTCTGGGGATGGAGGGCACCAAAAAACACGGCAAGGCTTTGGAGCTCAAAGCCTGCAGTGCCCAGGTCCCATCCAGACCCGAGCCATCGAGTGTCTGTGCCCAGCTCCCCGGCTCCACAAATTTGTCACATCCACGCCGCTTCTCCTTCTGGGTTTTCCTTCTTCCACCTGTGACAAATCCTCACTCCTTCCAGGAATGTATTCTTCACTAGAACCGGGTTTTGCTGAACGCAGAAGTAAACCAATGTGGCAAACTACCCAGAAGTGCCCAAGAGGAATTAACCTCCCTCCTGGGTCAAGTTTTCCTCCAAGGCCGGGCTGACTTTTCGCTGCCGCATCCACAGTGCAACACTGACCTCCTGTGGCTGCTGCTCCTCAGCCCTGCCCAGAGCAGCTCTTCCCTTCTCTCCAACAAATTGATCAATATTTAGATTATTCCGGGCAAAACAGGCTGAAAAACTCCCTCTCTGCCCTTCACTCCGCTTGTGTTATCATCCGTGTGTCTATCGCCAGAGTCTGGATGAAGGAAAACTTGCCTTTACGCCGCTCCTGGCAGCAGTCCCAAAAGAAAACCAACCATCAGGACATCAAACTATTCCCTTTGGTGAATAGAGACATGTATCTTTACAAAATAAGGTTCGTGCTATGCAGGGTTCTTGTGAAATCACCTGTGCCCAGATGGATTCCACCCATAGTTCAGTGGCCATGGTAAAGAGATTTCTGGTTTTTTCACATGGATGTCTAAATTGAAACAGAAATGGCTCCTTGCCTGTGTCAGAAGGGGGGTCTTGGGGAAATGAGGATGTACAGTCATTCCCACAGACACCACTGAGCACTAGAGTGGGAAGGCAGCTTGTTCAGGTTTTTATGGTTGTCACAGCTACCAGGTGCTGGAACAACTTCCACAGTGTGCTTTCTGTTCCTGCAAGCTCATGTTCTTATACCACAGGCAATATGAAAATCCCTTCTGGGAGACAAAGGCAGATTGTCCAGGAGTTTCCACCTGAGAAATCCTGCTGACCTGCTGTCCAGCTGCAAGCCCATAGAAGCCAGGAATCCCACAGAAACATGGAATCCCATAGAAACCTGGAATCCTAAGCACATTCAAGTGACATTATAAAGTCACCATGGTAAAGACTTTCAAAATCTAAGTCCTACTCCAAAAATGTGCAACAAAAGGTGCCTCAACTCTCTGAGAGCCCAAGATGAAGAGGGCTCTGGGATCACCTTGCAGGAGGAAACAGAGAGCAGATCCCTCTGGGAATTTCTCCATTCAGGACTATGGTAAGCCTGGCTTACAAACAGCTCAGCCACAGTCTCAGGTAACCTCTGGGATGCTCAGCAGCACCCAGTTCTGTACTGCCCAACTCCCACGAGGGACACACATGATACCTGGAAACCCAGTTTGACTGTCCAGATACCACCAGTTTCTAATATTTTACACACAGAGTGAAATTATATGTCTTGAGTTCTCTGAGGGAGCCCAAAACCTGACAAAGTCCTGCAGATATGGCTTGGAAGGTGTCCAGTGGGTACACTCAGACAATAGCTGTAAGTTGCCACAGTGAAAGGACACTTTCTCTGTCGTGCCAGCAGGAAGCAAGAGGGAAGCAAGAACTCTTGCCCTTGCCAGAAGCTGTTAATCACTGGGTTTTGCCCCTGTACAGAACAGTGGCTCCTGCTGAGCTGAGAATTATAAACCTACATTTTCACTCCCACCTGTCCCCACCTTGCCCCTCACTTTGAACACTGGGTTGTAAATGATGCATAACCCTTCTGGGCCTTCTGCCTGGGCACAGAAACTTTGCCATACCAAGGGAATTAAAAACTAGGTTAAACATACTTGTCATTCCAGTAAGTTCCTTAAAGCAGAAGCAAAAGACTTTTTTTTGGTCATTTCTCATTAGAGTTTCATGACAAGATCCTATGCAAAAGCTGGAGGTGTTAGATCACAGCTGAAACACAGCAGAGAGGGGCTTGTGGTGGCCCATCCAGATAGCCACCTCCATGTGTGTAAAGACTCCTTCTCCAACAGCCCTTCCAGAATTTATCAGGGTAAAGCCATGAAAGTTACATATTAGACCCTGAATGCCTGATCCTTAACTGAGCAGACTGCAGCTCCATCACCTCCCAGGAAAACTGGATGGAAATATTGAATGGATATGGATATTGGGATATAGAGCATCCCAAAGTACAAAAGGTCAGGTTACCACATGGGGCATCTCTTCTGTCAGCTCCATAGAATCTCAGAACGCTTTGGGTTCTAAGAAAACTAAAAGCTCATCTGATTTCACCACTCCTGCCATGGGCAGGGACACCTCCCACTATCCCAGGTTGCTCCAACCTGGCCTCGGACACTTCCAGGGATGGGGCAGACACAGCTTCCCTGGGCACCCTGTGCCAGGGCCTGCCCACCCTCACAGGGGAGAATTTCTTCCACATATCCAACCCAAATTTCCTTTATTTCAATTTGAAGCTATTCTCCCTTCTGATGAAAAGTCCTTCTGTGTCCTCCTTGTAGCCCCTTCAAGGTGCTGTGAGGTCCCCACACAACCTTCTCTCCTGAACAGCTCCAACTCTCCCATCCTGTCTCCACAGGGAAGGTGCTCCAGTCCCATTATCAGCTTTGTGGCCTCCTCTGGACTTGCTCCAACAGTTCCATGTTCTTCCAAATTTGGGGCCCCAGAACTGCACATGGTGTTCCAGGTGGGATCTCACAAGAGCAGAAGAAAGGAGGACAGAACATCTCCATTTTATTTCAAGACAAGGTAGAAGCATCCAGATAATTCTTTATTAAAAAAAGCACATGGTACACACGTCACAGGTACACAATTCACTGCATGTGTGCAGTGATGGAGACACTGGCAGAAGAAAAGTACATCTAAAGGAAGAGAAAAGCAGAGAGACATGCCATGACATGTTATCATTAGGGAGTCATAATTTCCTTCCTGTAGTCATACAACAGCTGTCAGTAACGTCTTGAACACAGACCATGTATTAGAATACCATAGCAAATGCCTTTTCAGGCAAAAGAAAGAGAGGGCATGTTAACTGGGTGAATAGCAGGAAGAATATTTTGACAGCCTGAATGCATTAACCTCCCTGGAGAACGCCCACAACCTTTGCTAGAACTTGGCTTGGTGACACCTTCCTCGTGCTGGGTGAGGAGAGAGGCATCCAGCAGCTCCATCCCAGGCACACAGAGCCATCAGCTGTCCAGGGGCACGTTTGGGATGTCAGGGAAGATGGACTCACCTCTAGTGACTTGTCATCTCTCCTTCTCCACATTCCCAGCTTTGCACTGTAATTTTGGATTCACAAGGGCCAAAGTGGATGTTGGACATAGTGTGGGTGTCCTGTCTTGCGGAGGGAGGGATGGATGGCCCTGGCTGACCCTACACATGGGAATTTATCCTCCAGCCTTGTCTCCAGGAGGAGGGAAGGCATTTTTACCTTCTACCTATGACTCTTAACCAACATGAGGTCCCTCCAAAGGTGCTGTAGTTGCCATTTCAAACCAGAAGTAATTCAACCAGATTCCTTATGGTTTCTGCCTCAGTCGACTTCTCAGAAAGCTCCACACCACCGTCCTCACCAGGAATCCACCTTCTCTTGGTGATAAGGTGTCAACCAACACATTTTAAGGAGACATTTTCCTCACATGGATTAGATGCTCAAGGGTTACTGCAATAGGGCCACAGCCAGGGGCCTTGAATGTTTGCCATAAGTAGTTTATCAGAGGCAGCCTGATTATTAAAGCTTCCAATGCAGTTTTGTAAGAGCAGTGGTTCTCATTATGAGGCAGGCTGCAACAACTCATCAATCCTGGGCGAAAGATAATTAATCAGCACCCAGAGCCATTTTTGCAAATATAAAGCCTGGTTGAAACAAACCAAAATAAGAGGGGGCTGGGGGGGGGAGAAACATGACAGAGCTGTTGGCACTTGCCAAGTCCTCTTGATTAAACTTATTTTCACCTCCAGGTGCATACACAGGATGAGTTTTGTTAATTAAACCTGCCAGTCAGTCACCTCATTATGCATTCAATTAAAAAAGCCTGATGCCTTGATTTTATGCAGCTGGCAGGCTGTGCAGTGACAGGCCATGTTGTTATAGTGCACAAGTTCTAATGGGGAAAGGAGCTCCAAAATATGGCCAAGTGTGAGATTTGCTAATTGGACATCCTCTTGGTGTTTTGTCTTTTCATTTTTTTTAATGTATTTTTGAGGCTGTAACGGATGGGTTGTTTAACAGAAATACTGTGTAAACTAGAAGTGGAGGCAGAGAGTGGAAGAGTGTGTTCGTCTCATTTGGAAACCCAGATAGATGCTCAGAATATTCATGATAGACTCTGGCAAGGTTAAGAGATGAGGAGAGTGGCACCTAGATGCCATGGTGATGAATGCTGTGTGAATAGATTAGACAGAGGCCCTGAAGCTTCTATAAAATTGTGGGGCTTTAATTTAGATGAAAGATAGCCTTTATTCTTAAGGCACCACGCTGAGAGTCGGCAGATCTGGATGCAGGTCCTGGCTCTACTACAAACTCCTTGCATGACCTTGAATAAATCCCAGGGGACCATGCTTTCAAGGTGTGTGCAGTTCTATCTTTAAAGTGGCAACCCTCAGCCACCTCTGTGTTCCTCATCTATCCACCAGCAACTGAAGGCTATCGCTTCTGCTGTGCTATTTATAGTCAGCTCCTCAAGAACAGACAATATCTCCTGTTCCACACTGCAAGAAACCCTGTTACAACAGGTCTGCCATCTCAGATGACAGACAGGATGAAAACCTGAAGCGTTTGTGACAAAAGAATGTGTGGCTCCACGCAGCAGCTTTGCAGTTGCCTCACACTGACATTTCTCAGTCTGCTTCACGCTGGCCACAGATATGAGAGGTGACCTACAGCAGAGGTGACCCATCTGCCGTGCTCTGAGGCAGAGAATCTATTTCTTTTCCGCTTGTTTCTGTTGTTTCCTGCAAGTTTGCAGGCGTTCCACGGAGCTTCTTCCACAGACAAGAGCTGTTCTATATCCCAGTGCTGTGTTAATGTGTTAATAACATCTCTCCACCTCAGGCCACCCTCCAGTCCTTGTGAAAATCTGGAAACTTTAGTTAATGCACATACCAGAGATGGAAAGACCCTCAGACACCAGCAATTGCCTTGATTTCCTTTTATTTTGTTTTTGTGTTTTGGGGTTTTTTTATGATTGTGACTTTTCACATCTTTACTGCAGCTCTCCAGCGTGTAACTGGATATTTTGTGCCTGATGGGGAATGAGCCACATATTCCAAATTACCCCTCTGTCCTTGAGTTGACTGTAAGTGTGAGGAACTGAACTTTGCCCAGGGAGATCCCTGGAGTCTTGTATGTTTGATCAGACCATGAAACAGAGAGGGTGGTGTTATTATTACTGTAACCTCCTTTGCTATCTGGTTTCATGCCCCCTGCAACTCCTGGAAGCCGTGCCCAACTTCACAAGGATGTCTAAGGACAAAAAAGACACAGCAAAAACTTGATAAATCCCAACAGATAAATTGAGTGACCTGAATCCCATTGTCCACCAATATGAGTTGGTCCAAATCCAAAATGACTGTTCCAGGCTTCAGCTAAATGCAAATCAAGAGTCAAGCCTCTCTTCCCTTGTGGATTTATTTATTTTTCTGTTTGCAGCTGTGTCCCCATCATCAAAACTAGCAAGGCAATTTGGGCTTGGCAGGAGCTGCTGCAGCTGGTCTGCATTTTTTATTACACTTCATTGAGAAATGAGTTTGTCAGAACTAAAAAAAGAGTCATGGAGGATGTTGGGTCAGATATTCTCTGTTGGGGCCAAACCACAGGATGGATCGTGGAGAGACACTGACCCCAGCCAGCCAAATATCTTTGTGATTGAGGGTGCTATTTGGAAAGGCCAGGTTAGATCAGGCGTGGAGTAACCTGGGATAGTGGAAGGTGTCCCTGCCCAGAGCAGGGGGATGGAATTAGATGGGCTTGAAGGGCACCTTCCAACCCAAACCAGTCTGGGATTCTGTGAAAGTGCCATGTTTAGACTCAAATCTGTTTTCTGACCCAGAGTTGGACTGAAGTCTTTCACATCTCAGTTGAGAACTTGCCCCCCTGGGCCAGCAGATGTTGTGTTCAAGGAATATCATTGCCTGTGCAAGTTCTCTAAAAATCACAGCTTAGCCTCACATCTGGGTGGAGGAAAGTGAGAAAACCTCAGGCCTTTTTTTTAAGCAACCTGTCATTCTTGAATTCCAGCCAACAACGAAGTTGATCACCTTTTCCAATGGATGATTTGCAATTCCACCCACGTGTGAGCAGTTTATTGACACATCCTAACACAGAGACACCAGCAGTTACAGCTAAAGAGTGTTAAGACAGGACAAAACTCTCTTTTCCCCCCCAGTACAGGAAAATAATTGGGTTTTCATGGAAGAGATCCCAGCACTGAGCTGTGGTTGTTTCAGCCCAAATCAGATGCTGCATCTGCTTCTACCAAGAGACACATGGAGCTGGTGTGTACATGGAATGAGACTGTAGGATTCATAGTCCCTCTGGTCCAAGTATCCTATATGACCACAGTGTTAGGGAAGAATTTAGGAAGAGGATATGTCCAGAGACACCCTTCCATGCTTTGCCTTTCCAGCCCTTGACTTCAGGGATGTTCTCACACAGAGGTTGCACCAGGTTAAAACTAAACTTACCACCTCAAAGGGAATTCAAAGGGAATGTAAAATAAAAATAGCAGATATTCCAAGAGAAGTTGGAAAGCCTTTTCCCATCCTATCAGTGTAATTGTTGCTGTCCTCTATTCACATTCATTCACAAGGATGAAATAGAAAAACAAAATTACAGGTCTACAAGCAATTGTTTTCTCTCCCAACCTAGAAAATAATAGTAGTTTGCATTTTTATAGCTCCTTCCATCCAAGAACTTTGCAAACACTTATCCACCATTGCTCTCAGCTCCCTGCAAGGTAGGGAACAAAAGTACAAAGCCTGGAGATGCACAGAAAACACATGGCACAGTGGGACTGTGACAGAGGCCCCCTCACCCAGCAACAAACTGCACCCCCAGTCCAGTGGAACAGCCCCAGTCCCACACAGTGGGAGGGAGGTTTGACTCCCCCCCCTTCCAGGCTGGAGCAGCTCGGGGCACAGTCCAATCTCCAGCAGCCATAAGAGCCTGAGGAATAACACTGGAAAACAAATAATTCTCCCTGCCCAGCTTTCATCTGACGTTGCTCTCCCACTCCAGGCACTGGAAACAGGGATGTTGTGCAAGTGTTGTGTCCCTTTTCCAATGCATGGGGACATTCAGCACTCCTCCCCAATAACCAGCCTTTGGACAACTGGAAGTTGAGCACAAAGGGAGGCAGGCTGTGTCCAGGCTCTGTGTATAAATTCATCTCACCCTCTAAAGACCCAACAGGTATTTTGGTTCTCTCTTCCCACAGGGAACATTTGAAAATGCCACCCTTGGCACAGGTCATGGGATCATGTTTTATATTACCCAAGTTTTGTTCTATTCTTTTCCAGCCCTGAACACCCATCCCCTAAACCCCATCCCCTCACCTGGAAAATCTTGACATTTTCCAAGCTGCTCTTTTTGCAATAAACGTGTCCTATTCACTCACCACTTCTTCCTATAACTCATGCCTGAGCTGCTTCTGTGTGAGAACTCCCTCTCTCTGGGTATTTCCCACATACAATCACTGCTCAAACAGCCAGAAGGCAAAACAGAAATCAGGGGCTGTGAGCTGCCTCAGATAAAATGAATTAAAAACCTACTATCTCCAGGCTCAATACATTGTGTACCCACTAGATGGGGCAAAAAAGCCATATTCTGATTTAAGAAGGTCGCCAGGTGCCCCTTATACAAGTTTCACCTGACCCTGACTAGGGAGAAGGTCTATTAGAAATGTGTAGGAATTCTAAAGAAGCTCCCATGGGTGATCCAGACATAAACTCAAGGTTGCTGCCACAATGGGATGGTCCTTTCTCGAAGTCTTCCTAGGAAACACTTGGAGGAGGAAGTTCGGGTACCAGGTAGGTTTTGCAGGCTAAAATCCTGATCACCCAATTCTTATTTTACCCAACACCTGTGCAAAGCCTGGTTTGCCTCCTGCCTTCACCCCACTCCTGCAGGGATTCATCACTTCCAAAAGACTTCTTGGGAACACACTTGACTGCCTGAAGGGGCACAAACCCAAAGTCAATTCGCTGTAATCCTGAACAACTGAAACACAGCTGCTCCTGGCCAGAAGGACACTAAGGCTTGACCAGGGATAAGTTGAAGGCAGGGAATAAGACTCTTCACTGAGGAACGGGCTGGGTGCTGATTCCCAGACTGAACCAGAGCACAGAGGAGTGAAATAAGTTAATTTATTTTGCCTAGCCTGTGCCTTGGGTTTCTTATTTCCATGCTGAGAGCTCTGGTGCCCCTCCAAGGATGGTAATTCATGGCTAACAAACCTCAACCCTTCCTCCACCACTGTGAGAGCACCTTGCAGTCCTCCAAGAGGCATCATGTGGCTCCTGATCCCATTCCAGCTGATCATCCCAATGCAGTCCCATTAAAGCTCCCACGTCATGTCTCAAACCTCATCTTCAATCACCCATCACACACTTGGCCACATACTGGACCTCGATTCATTTTCCTCCCCCTTCCTCCTTGTTTTGTAATAAATAATTGCCAGGCTTTCAAGGAAGAGGATAAATGGAAACAAGTCATTTGAGGTCTGCATTAAAAAATCAAGTGCTCTCATCTCTCTTCATCTGACCTGCTGGAAACTTCCTCCTCGGCCCTGCTCCAGATCAATAGCTGAGAGCAGCAGGGTGCACACTAAAGAGCACCTAGAAAACCTACTTTATATGAGGAGAACAGAAAGAAATTCCGTATTTAAACACCCAACAGGGAACTTTTGCCAAACAGCAACTGCATCTCACCACAGGGAGGGATAAATTTCAGCAGAGAGACTCCCAGGCTTTTGAGGACAGGACTGGAAAACATTTCTCTGCAATATTCAGTGTCAGAAGCCCCTTTCAGCAGAGGGAAGTGAGGGAAGCTGATCCCAAGTTGTGTGCCTGTCCTTCCTTATGGTGTCACATCCAGAGCTGAGGGAGGAAAACAGGCATCTGTCTGAATGTGCCTGGTCTTGTACATCCCATCTGCCAGAAAACCACGTGTTTGGATGTGCTGGGGGGTTGGGATTTGTCAAAGAAGTACCAAATATTGTGCGGAATGGAGCAAAATCATACAGCAATAAAGCAGAACTTCCATCTATGCCATGGTAAGTCCCTGCTTTGAAATATCTCTGTGGGAATATTGCTGGTCTGAGCCTTTAACCTCTGGCAAAAAGCTTAGGACCAGCAAAACCAAAAAGCCCCTATTAGTCACACTGTAATTAAGTGACTTCAACCTGCTTATTCATGCCAGTGAGAAATAATTGACAAGAGTTGCTGTAGTTCTGGAATTTTCAAGATATTTCTACTATTAGATGATTTTTATTGACAGCAAAAATTAGTAACAAGGGCTGGAACACAACAGCTGATGGAAAACCTCATAGCTCCATCTCTTACCTAAAAAACCCCCATCAGGCTATACAATCATTCTGTAGGTTTAATAGCTTTGGGACAGACTAAACTCCATGGATTGGAGTGTGAAAGGACAGGCAGGACCTTGCCCCCTTGGGAGAAATCTCTGTCCCCTTACCTGGTCTTTTTGTTCATAAAAAAGTCCAAATATCACTGTCCTACAGCAAATCCTTTTCTGTGACCTCACCCCCACGGTTTCCAAGCTGGGCAGAGTTATTTAATGCAATTCAGTGCACAAAAACAGGGGGGGGATCAAAAATGGCACGGGGAATTATTCAGTTATTCCAGAAACACTTAGGAAAGGGAGGAATCAAGAAAGGGCAGAGTAAAGCTGCTCGGTGGGGGGACATTGGAGGAGTGAGGAGATCCAGTATTATCAGCCAACACAAGAGGGAAGTGCAGCACCAAAATCCAGCCCTTTGCAGGGAAGGAGCAACAGGCTTCGGTCCCGGCTTCCAGGTCTGTGCTCACACCCTGGGACACCAGGGCAGCAGAGGTGGGACAGTTCCCGGTGGAGCCTTTCCCCTGATCCCATTTATTTTACTCCAAATACTTGAGAAAATTGTAGCATTTAAACCCAAGTTTAAGTTCAACTGGGCTGCATGAAGGTGCATTTGTAATTATCCATGTTTTTTTCTCGTCTAAATTCAACTATTCCATCAGTTTGTCTTTGCCACAATGCCTCTAAAATGATAATATGACAAATCCCTAGAGCAGGAATCTGAATCCAGCTACTTCAGGTCTTTTTCTTCAGTATTTACACAGGAAATCCTACCGGACTTAATGGGGATAATGTGCTTTCAGCCTGTACTTTGAACACAACCACAATTCTCCATCTTAATGATGCTACAGAATGATTCAAAAACTCTTTGTCAATCAACCCCCTTTTTCTTAATTATTTATATTTCGGTTGCAAAGAAGATTTCTGCAGGATGCCTCTGAATTGCCAGAAAACTCAAGAGAGAACTGTATTCTAGGAACTTTAGTTCTGCAAAGACCCTTTCTCAGAAGAGGGAAGTCCCTTGTGCTTCATGGCCACGTTTTCACTGAAGCAGCACAACCTGGCTGGGCAGGGCTGGGAAGGAGTGACAGAGGAGTGGTTTGGCAGCCACTTGGTGCCATCCCCTCCATCCCTCGTGTTCCCATCCCCGGGCAGCTCTGCCCCTCAGCCCCTGCACTGGGACCATCTCCCCCACCCAGCAGCAGCTCGGAGCTCACTGGTCACAGCCCCGGGGTTGTTTTTAGCTCCCTGGATCCCCGCAGGGCCCTGGGCCATCCACACACCCCCCAGGGACACAGGAGTGCACTTCAGGAGGAAGCTCAAAGCGCTCACCCAGACTCTGTGTTCTTTGAAACGAGATGTACACAGTGTGGAAATGTTCCCCCGAGTCAAACAGAACGAGAAACAGATGGGAAACGATTTGCAAACAGGAACTCTTTTCTTCCCTTGTTTGCCTCCCTTGTTTTGTTTATCCCTCAAAATCCTAACGAGAAGCACAAGCAGGAGAACACAACTGCAAACGACTTCGTGGAGCAGAGCTGCAGAAACAGAACTACAGAGCAGCACATTTATTTGTATGTGATGTTTCAAGCCTTACCTTGGGCTCCAGCCCTGCAGATGCTGATCCAGGGACTTAATTTCACTGCTGGGAATACATTGAGGCTGAGCAGTAAAGTTAAACATTTGTCCATTTTTAGGACTGTGGTCTTAAGCAGTAAATCTTAATTATTTTGTTTTTTTTTTTTTTGCAGATGACAAGAGCAAGGTTTCTTCTCAGTTTTTTTAGTAGAGATTGGAGTTTTGACTGAGTGTGTTTAATTCTCTGCATCACCCAGTCAGATAAAGACAGTAGCAGCTGAAATCAAAGCACCATGGAAATTTATCTCCAAGTACGAAAGTAACAGTTGAGTAAATGATTGCAAAGAGTTTCACGTGGAGCCACAGATGGTGGAATTTAATTTACAGAGAGCAGCCTCTATCTTTTAGCCATTCATCTAATGAAGATTTAAATATGAAATAAATTGCAGGCACTTCCAGCTGAAGCAGGATGTTGGATGATGTTCATTCATATTGAAATTACATCTTTAAATTCCTCTCAAGCTACATAAATGTATCTATAACAGACACAATGTACATGTAAAATAATCCTCTTCTCCAATAAAAAGATGTGAATTATTAAAGTGATGTTTTCCAGATAAAATTCATATCATAAACATTAAAAATTGTTCTCTTATGTGTGTTTGATGACTACATTAGAAATATTTTTTTTTTCAAATTTTGCTTATCTCTACCATTTTGGCTTTATTGCTGTTTTATTATTTCTATTTCAATGAACTTTGTGAAACATGATTAATCATTTTTTCCTTTTGCTTGTAAGCACTTTCATTCTGCACTCAAAGGCTGTTGTTGTATCCAAAGAGAGGAAAGTTAAAAAGCAAAAATAACTAAAGAAAAATGAGAAAAGGAACCAAAGCAATCCTTAGCATCACTTCTCTCATTTTAGTTGGTTACTGCCTGTCTTTGAGACTAAACAAAATCATCAATCCTCATATAATTTCAAACAATTCTACAAAGGAATCAGGAAGATTTCAGGCGGTCACAAACACTCCCTTCTTCCCTTCCTTTTCAATATCCTATCAAACAAAAGCATTTTTCTTGAGGGAATCCAGCAAGGGCCCAGGAATGCAGCTAAACAAATCCCTACAAAAATAATAATTACAACCAAAGGCAAAGTCAGAAAGAAAGGGCTTTGCAGAAACGCTGCAGACTTTGCACAACCTCCTGCAGATCAGCATATTTTACTGTGTGGGGGAGTTGGGGAAATCCCAGCAGCTTTCTATTGTATCATGTTATTTCTTGGCTCCTTCCTCAGCAAATAAATAATCCTGGTAATAAACTGAGTTCATACAAGTGGAGCAGAAACAGACCTGGGATGCAGGAGATAAGGCAGCCAATGATTGAGATGTTTCTTGCACATGGGCTGGAGGCTGGGGGGGCTTTTAATCTTTTATTTGCTCAGTTGTCCTTGCACTGACAGAGAGGAGGTTTCAGAGAGCAGATCATGGCAGAACCAGCTAAACCAGGTTTCTCCAGCCCAGAAAACGTGGGTTTCATACCAATGTTCTAATTGACCAGTGGCTTTAGTTAAAAAAACTACTGAATAGAGACTGGAAGTGTTTACAGCACACTGTAGTCCCCCTGGTCTGTGCTGCTGTGCAAAGCAAGGAGGAACTCAAAGGAGCATTTGCTGAACACAACCCTTTGCCATATATATGAAAGAACTCAGCACTGCACAGTCAGGAGAGGGGTGAAGTCTGTCTTTGCAAAGCCTGAGCACCTCAGGACTCCCACGGCCATGGCTTGTTGGGTCTTTAATGACCCATGAAAGGCCATTCTGCTAAAGCTGCCAAGTGAAGCTGCCATCCCTCCCAGCAGGAAAACCCTGCCCTCACCCACCCTGAGCAGCCTCCCTCCACAGGGCCACTGAACTGAGGGAACTGGGCTCTGGAGCAGCAAATCAATTCCCAGGCACATCCAACAAGAAAGTCCTTCCTCTCACAGCATCCTCTATTGCCTTCTAACCAAAAATAGCTCAAAGCATTTTAAAATGCATATGTTCTTGCATTTTTCTTTCACTTGAAGGCTCAGTGAGCTGCACTAGATGGCATGTCCTGAAGGGCACTTTGCCTCTTGTCTTATTCCTGCTTGTCTCCACAGCTCTATGCCCAAACGAAGGGATTATGAGGAAATTAAAGTGTTTTTTTTTTTTTGTTTCCAGTGACACTCCAAATTTGAAGGAAATCCAAGCCAGAGAAGCAAATTCTCCTGTGCCCATGGCCAATGCCCAGCTGCCCCCTAATGTACCCAGCACGAACCCACCCCACAATTCCACATCTGCAGCACAATTTGGAGTTAAAAAGCAATAAAACCTGGAGATGGCTAAAACATCCCTGGTCCTTTGGGAGTGTTCTACAGCCCTAATAATTCTCCCAGAGCCCAAATCACGTGGCAGAGGTTGGAGGTGAGGTAGATCCAGTGAAGGGTGAGAAAGTCCTTTCACAGCCTTCTGGACAAAGTACAGGATCCTGTTCCACAAACCAGCTGCTCTTTCTATTTTTAAACACTCTGGAGGGACTCAAATATTGCAGTGAGGAGGGAAGAGGAGGCTCATGTAAGTACCTTGGCAGATGGATGCTTAGCAAAGGAAGGAAACTATCCCTGTGGGATGGGACCAGGAATAAATGCTCATTCCAGCCCGATTATCCAGCCCAACCAGGTAAAATAGCTGGACAGAGGTGCTTTAGGCTCAGAGCTGCTCTCAGGAATGTTGTTCTTCCACTTTGACCAAGGCTCAGTTGTTCCCAACAGGAGCAGTAACCAGTGGCATAGGAAGTGGGCTGAAGTTTGCTGTTTCTTTGGTCTCAGCCTTGTAAAAACTCTGACTAACAGTTTCACCTCCGTTTTCATGCTGATTTGAATCAAGTGTGAGGCAGCTGTTCATTTTCCTCAGTGATAAATCACCATTTCTCGACACTTGGAAACTCAGGAGCCTGAAAAAAAAAATAGAGGGGGTGAAAAGTGCTGAGGGTGGACTGAGTTTTATTTGTAATTATTTAGCACATTCAGCTGCTCAGCTGAATGTCGACACCCCTTCCACAAGCAGGGAAATAACAGGAGGATGGATTTGCCGAGGATGGATTTGCCAAGGATGGATAAGGGATGAGGGGCTGCAGCCCTCCCTCCCCCATGGGCCATGTGGAATATCTGAGTCTGTGAAATGGCTTAAACATGCAAATTATTCCCAAGATCAGCCTCAAAGTCTAGGAAACAGCAATCTTGCCTTCTTTGTTCAGCTTGCACTCAGTGTTTGCCTTGTGGCAGACTCCTTTCTCTCCTCCCTGGGAGCAGGAGGGAGCAGGGACAGCCTTGTCCAGGAGGAGCTCTGCATCCTGGCTCTGGCCCTCCCTGCCTCCCCCCTGGGACAACACCACGGTTCAGCTGGTAATAATTCAACAGCAGAGTCTGGAACAAGGACTTTCTGAAGGCATCTGACCCCTTTTTGAAGGGAGGGAAGTTGGGGAGCAGGAAAGCAAACCCCCTGCTCCGCTTCCTGCTGTTGTGCTGTTTATTTCAGAATATTTCCATTGTTGGAGAGCAAACCCTTTGCATGCCAACAGGGAGGCAGCATCAGGCTGGGAAGAGGGCTAAATTTGGCTCAAATTCCTCAGGAGCCTGAGCTCTTCCTATTGAAGTCTATAACTACACTCCCACTCGATGTCCAGCATCTCATTTTTAAACACTCCTCCCTCAATTAGTTCTGCGTTGCATTGAAGGAAGTGATAAAAATAATCCCCTAAGAATGCATTTTCCTGTAGGTAAAGGGATAATATTTTGAGTTCACTCAGGAAAAGGGTAGAGGGGCACAGAGGACACAGAGAAGGCTGTTGTTGCAGGAACTTGCACCTAAAAACTGGTGCACTGAATCAGGAAAATGATGAGCAGCAATAATTGAGCACTCAAATATCCAGGATCGGGCCAGCAACAGGAGAACCACGTGAAAACAAACACACAGAAACAGGTTTTCTGTGAAAATCAAACAGCCTTTTAAATAAACTGAATATCACAGATTTCATACAGGCCCAATCCTTTCAGAGATTCCCATTTTTTCACCAAAATTATTGTTAATTTAGGAAACTACATCATTTTTTGTGTGTTTGCACCTTTAAAAATTCACTTTCTACTTTTACTCTCTCTCCTTTCCCTATTTGCTCAGTAAGACAGCTTTCATTTTCAGCTTTCAATCAAAAAGAAAAAAAAAAAGGTGGGAGGAAGCTTCATTTCCAGGCACATATTTGATTTTTTTGGGGAAAAAAAAGGACTGCTTCCCAATGAAAGGTTTTCCATGTAAAGAAGCACAGCCAGATCAAACACAGAGACACTGAAGTTGCAAGGACATGAGGGGGTTCTTTTAGCAGGCTTGGAAAACCATTCCCAGCCAGTTTGCAGCCAGTCTCATCTATGGACTAGGAATTATACACAGCCCAGATGTGTAAAATCCTATTTCTTTTCCTTCCTGTTTGCTGTCACATCTTCAATTCTTCCAGTGGAGTTGTTGCAGCAACTCATCCAAGCAACTAAACTTCAATATCTCAACCTCTGTAATGTGGATTTGTGTTTTAACTGATTCTGTGACTCTGTCACAGCCAGAGGAAAGAGATTCTCATCTGGGCAAAGTCTCTGGGAGCTACTTCCATAGCAAATTACATTTTTATTGTTATTTCCTGATTGAGTAATACAGCTGGAGCACAAAAACATGCATGAGTGAGTTAAATCAAAACACAGCAATGCTCACAGATTTCTGCTGGCTGCAGGTCCCTGTACATTGATCAGATCCCCCTGGGAATTGCCTGCAGTGCTTGGCTGGGAGATGGGAAGGTGGGATTGCTGTTGACTTGGGAATTTTATCCTCCTCTCTGACAGATCCAGTACCTTCATGGTGCTCCCAGCATGGCTGGAATGAGTTCATGGGTGACAAACACCTCTAGGGGCTCTGGCAGTCCATGTTCCACTGCAAATATCATTATTAATAGCCCTTAATTCTCCTTTTCCATTAAAATGGAATAGACTGGGAGCCTGAGCCTGATTTCATGGTTGTAAATCCATGACTAAACACCCCTTGGTTTCGCCCACTGACTTTAATGAAGTCCTTGCCAATTAATAGTGGGGGTAAAGGACAGAACTGGTGCCTCAGCAACACCAAGGGAGTTAAAAGTGGCTTCAAGAGAGGAACAAGCAGCACTTTGTGCCATGTCCTTCTGGAGCCTGAATTTTCATGGCATCCTTCATTCAGGCAGTGCAGGGATGGCTTTTCCCTGTGGGAACACAGCCCCCAGTGTGGCAGGGCAGTGACTGCAGCAAGGGGCTGGTTCTCATCGTGCCTTTGGATAAAGAGGCAGAAAATCAACTGGCACGAGAAGGGAATGAGCAGAGAGCTGGGAAGGGATTTTTCCCCTTCACTGGTACAACAAAATGGAAATGGGCTGTTTGTTTTCCCTAATGTGAATAACTGTAGTGATAGATTTGACATTGCCAATATTGACTTTCTTCCCCAACAGAAACTATTTTTAAAAACGCCTCTTAATGGGTTTTATTTGTTTGCAGGGTTGTGATTTCAGGCTGTTCCCCACAGTCCTGTGAGCTGGGCCTGCTCTGGGAAGATCAGCAGCAGAATCTGCTTGTCTTTAACAGTGAAAAGTGGGAAGAAGGGAATGTCAGGGGGAAAAAGAGACAAAGGAGAAGGATGAACTGAAATACAGCAAGGAAGAAAGCAGGAATATTTGTCCCACCCAGCCCAGAGGAACGTGCAGTGTGGGAGGGGAGCAGGGCAGGGGAGCAGAGCTCTGTCTCCCAGTGGATCTTACACAGGGAAGGGCTCTGGAGCCAGGCTGGGAGAGCTGGGGGTGAGAGGCAGCTCCAGGGAGACCTCAGAGCCCCTTCCAGGGCCTAAAGGGGCTCCAAGAGCTGGAGAGGGACTTGGGACAAGGGACAGGACACAGAGAATGGCTTCCCACTGCCAGAGGGCAAAATTAGATGGGATATTGAGAAGGAATTCTTCCCTGTGAGTCGTGAGGTCCTGGCACATGTTGCCCAGAGAAGCTGTGGCTGCCCCATCCCTGGGAGTGTCCAAGGCCAGGTTGGAGCCACCTGGGACAGTGGGAGGTGTCCCTGCCCATGGCAGGGGGTGAGACAAGATGTGTTTAATGTCCCTTCCAACCCAAACCATTCTAAGTAGTGAACAGAACCCCTGAGAAGTCCCGAGCTCCCTCCCCTCTTTGCTGCCTGTCCTTGCTCAGGATCGCACAGAGGTTTTCCCTAATATTTTTACAATATAAATAAACAAGCAAATAAATAAGTAAACAAAACCCCCATAAATAGTAATAATAAGGGCGGGAGGGAGGGGGAGAGCACAGGATCAACATAACCGCGTGTGCACGCG
>VXBA01002841.1:262901-337470 GCA_013399895.1 Serilophus lunatus | reverse complement strand
CGGGGCGCACCCGGCGGGGCGGGCCGGGGCCGGGCCGTGCGGGGCTGGGGGGCCGCGGGGTGAATGGCCCTGCGCGGCCCGCGCTGGCTGCGCGCTGATGGCCCAGCTCGCCATGGCTGCCAGAGAGGAGCTGTACAGCAAAGTCATCCCCCGGCGGAACCGCCAGCACCGCGCGGGCACCATCAAACACGGCTCGTCGCTGGAGATCCTGCTCTCCATGGGCTTCCCCAAAGCACGGGCGTAAGTCGCCGAGCGGCCCCTTCCTCCCCCAACCCCAGCGGAGCTTTTCGCTTCAAAGCCGTCCGGGCTGCGCTGCTCCGGAGCTGCGGGAGGGAGGGAGCGCCGGGGATCCATCCGGGAGGCGGCGGGGATGCGCTGCCGGAGCGGGGGGATGCGCTCCTAGAGCGGGGGGATGAGATCCCGGAGCCCAGGGATGCACTCCCGGAGCAGAGGGATGAGATCCCGGAGCCCAGGGATGCACTCCTGGAGCAGAGGGATGAGATCCCGGAGCCCAGGGATGCACTCCCGGAGCAGAGGGATGAGATCCCGGAGCAGAGGGATGCGCTTCCCGAGCGGGGAGATCGCTCCCAGAGCAGGGGGATGCACTCCCGGAGAGGAGGGGTGCGCTGCCAGAGCGGCCGGGCCAGCATGGGATGCTCTCCCGGTAGCGGGGAATGCTTTCCCGGGAGCAGGGAATGCTCTCCCGGCCGCGAAGGGATGCGCTGCTGGAGCGGGCCAGAGATGCCTTCCCGGAGCGGCCAGAGCAGCGGGGAATGCTCTCCCGACAGCGGGGAATGCTCTCCCGGCAGCGGGGAATGCTCTCCCGACAGCGGAGGGATGCGCTCCCGGAGCCGGGAGGATGCAGCGGGGCGATGCTTTCCCGGGAAGCGGGGGAATACGCTCCCGGGGCGGCCCGGGAATGCCTTCTGGGAGCGGCCAGGACAGCGGGGGATGCTCTCCCGGCAGTCAGGGGATGCTTTCCCGGAACAGGGAGATGAGCGGCCGGGGCAGGGCGGGGATGCGCTCCCGGCAGTGCCGTAGGACCCGAAGGATGCTCCGAGGTGCCGGGAAGAGGCAGGTGCCGGCTCGGGTCCCGTCCCCGCCACTCGCGGAGAGCCCCGCATGGCCGGGAAGTTTGGGATACCCACGGAGGCAGTTTTTTGCACCTCTGATTGAAGTCAGACCCCATCGTTCCTGTGCCATGAAAATAATGAGCCCCTGGCACGATTGTTTTAGCTCGGTCACTCGGGAGAGGGTCTTAAATCCGCGTGAAGTCACCTAAAAAGGAGCGAAGAAAGAGAAAAAAAATTGTGCACGTCGTGCAAAGACGTTCGGCTTTTCTTGTCCACTTTATGCCCTGGTGTAATCTCCCTGCATGTGCTTGTGCTTTAAATTAATTAGGCAGCAACCTAATGATAACTTAATAATGGAACAGAGTGACTGCTGGAGTGGGACTGCAAGCTTTAGGATGCAAATGAATCCAGTGGGGATTGGGATGATTCCTTGATCTCCTTAAGTTTTCCGTTTGTTGTTGGTACCAATCAGAACTCCGCGGCTTTGCAGCCTGTCTTTGTACAGGGTTTGTTGGGTTTTTTTATAAAAATACAGAGATAGACACATGCAGTTTAAGGACATATATTATCTATGGATTCACGGGATTGCATGGGTTCACTACACATACAGAAAATCTATTTGTGTTTTCCATAGTCCTGCTTTCATTCCTTATGGCTGTCAGTGATCTATAGCTGTCTGTTGAGATCAGCATACAGCATTTATGTACAGAGAATGCAAATGAAGATCTGAGGAGACTGGTGACTTCATGCTCTGCTCGCTTGGAAAAACAGATGTGCATCTTTCAGAGTAGCTAGAGAGAAAAAAAAACAGCTTGGTACTATGAATGAAACTAGTTATTACCTGCACAACAGTGCCATCAAGGCTGACAGGCAGCCCTGCTCTTACCTGACTGAGGAACTGTGTCTATGGGTCATGTTCTTGCCCAAAAAACCACTGACATTTGATAAAAAAAGCTTTGTCACAGAAGGTAGAGAAGTTAAACACAAGGAGCAAGCCAGAGGAAGGGGTGAAATATCCCCAGCTGCAAAAACTCCTTATTGCAATTATAACCAGCCAGATGGGTAAAGCTGTCTTGGTACTAAATTCAGGATAATGTGATATAACCCTGTTTGACAGCTCAGCTCTCTGCTGGGAGAGGGACCACCTTCCCCATCTGAAGTAGCAATTAGTGCCCCTGTTCCAGGCTGCTGGAAATGCTACAAATAATCCATCATTAAAATTCAAATGGAAATAAAACCAAACAGGCAAGTAGTGCCACCAAGGAGCAGGTTTGGAAGCAGGAGAGATAGCACTGTGTGGCAGAAGGACATTCCCTAAAGGTCATTGCTTCCCAGAAAATGCTTTTGCACCCTCAGCATGTTACTCTGTAAGGATGAATGAAAGAGAATACCTAAATGCCAAGGAGGTAAAAACACAATCTCACTCTCAAATATAGTATTGAGAAGCAGCCTTGAAGCCTGTTTGAGTTTCCCCCCAAACCTCTCCCTCCTCTGTTTGCTGCCCCAAAGCCACAGTTACAACAGGAGACAGGGAATTCAGGGATTTCAGCTCTGTGCCTGCAGATCCTGCCTTACAAACACAAGCCAGGCTGGTACTTAAAAGTGGTGACCATCTGTTTGGGTGGTTTATGCAAAACAAAGCTCCAAGTTGTCAGACTAGTCTGTCAAGCAAGTCACAAAACGCCATCTCTTGGCACCAGCGGCCTCCTGGCTTTTTGTTAGAGCTGGGGGGGACTGCCTGGGGCAGGGGACAGAGAGGGCCACTGGAGATATGGTCAGAGACACAGGAGTTACCTGCAGATCACAGTTTTTAGGTTTGCTACTGAGCCAGTAGTGAGATCCTGGGCAGTACTTACATTGCCTAACTTTTAGCTTCCAGTTCATCTCGAACAACTTCACTGTCTCACACCTCTGACAATGAACAGCTCAGCTTTTGTCTCTTCCAAACTGAAACAATTCATTATTAGATAATATTTTTCCATCCCTACAGTTCATAACTGCATGATCTCAGATGACCAGGATGACCCTGGGTTTGCACTGCTGACAGGAGCTGAGGAGTCTCGTGTTCCTTTTGTTTCCCTGGTCCTGTGTTCCTTTGGCCAAGCCACTTCCACACTGTGTATGTTAAAATAATCCAAAGTGAAAGCTAAATATGATTTCCAGGTGTTACTGGATGGTTGGTACAGATTAGCTCAGTTAAGGGCAGAAAATGATGTGAGCCAGGCTAGAACCAAGAGAGGCTGTCAGGTATCAAGTGCAAAACTGCCACAGATCCTGTGCTCAGATCAGGGTTTCATTAAATAAACCTGTATTTGTCCATCCTGCATGTGGGTTATAAAGGATCCATCAGAGGACATACCCATTGCCCCTCTGAAGTCCTTGTTGGCACAGATCTGCCCATTTTCCTCCTTCCCAGCAGCAGCTTCAATTCAGCTGGACAACTCTAAATTACAGGGTGATGCACAGAGCACCTTTGGATGCCTTTACCTGTGCATGGCAACTGCTCAAACCACTGCAGTGTGTCATCCCTTTGAGCTGCAGTTCTCCGTTGTTGGGTTCTGCCAGCACACAATCATTATGTCTTTATTTTGTAATTAGCCCATTATATTACATACTGTCTAGGCACACAGGAGGAGGCTGTCCCTGTCCCAAGTAGTTTCTGATTTAACAAGGAAGGGAGGCAAAGGTGATGTTAAACTATTATTTCCCAGTTGCTCCAAAATCTTGTTTGTCATCTCGTTATGGATCTCCTGTCAGTGATTGCAATTCATTCTGATCTAACTACAATTAAGAACAACTATTGTGCATAATCCCAATCGGTGTGTTGATAGTCTTCCTGGGAGTAACTAGAAGGTGGAACACAGTTTAGTTTAGTTTACAGGCCATCAAAACCACAGGGGATCACTTAAAACTATTATGCATGTACAAGCAATTAAAAAAATCTATAACATGCATCTGTAAAGTGCTAAACATGGTAAAATCTACTGATGGATTGCAGTTCCTTACAGGATGGAAGAAGCCTTTGACCAGCCTTAAATTATTGAAGCTTACCTGGCTGCATGATGCAGAAATCAATGTGGCTGCAGAATCTGCAAGTTCAGTGATCCACAGTTTTAAAAGTTTCATGTCAGACCTCCTCCAAAACATCCTCAAAAGCAGACAGTTAAAATTCCAGCATGAGGAAAAAAAAAAAGATCCTACTTTCTTTGTCTAATTCTGGGTGTGCAAATGTGCGTGAACATATAAATAAAGCTTAAAATGTTACTTCAGCTTCTGCATGTAACCCTGAATTCAAGCCACAGCCCCGTGGCTGATACTGTTTCAGAAGAGATCCAGGCCCAAAAAAAGGGAGATAATTCCCTGGCCGCTGTGATTACTCAAGCTGGGTAAATTACTGTCCACAACCAGAGCACTTACATTAGAGGCATTGTGCTTTTTCTGGCACTGTGCTCTCTCTGATAAGAGATGACACAGGTGGCAAAGCTTTCCAAAACTAAATGAATGTTCCTTCCTGTCATCTCAGCCTGGAAAAGGGGAACCATCTCCTACAGGCAGGTGTATAATGTTAGTTTAATGTGTAATGCCGTGTTCCTGAGTGTCTCTGCGGGTGCTGAACACAACTGCAAACATTCCCCCCTCATAAAAATGGGATAGGCAGGAATATTGTACCATGAATGAGCTTCATCTCCTCCCCTGTGCTACACATTTCCTCCTCCTTTCCTCTCACTAAAGACCACCTGGATTTAACTCTGTGTTCACGGCATGAGGAGGAATTCATTCCCCTGGACCTGAGTAAAACCAAGCCAGCCTGATTTGGATTTGCTTTCTCAGTGACTACGAGAATTTAGGAGTATTAAAGGTCCGTTATTGTCAAAGAAAAGAAACTCAGATCCAGTTTACAAACAGTAAAATCTTCTCCTGTATTTTGAAAATGCTTTCTAGCCTGCTAAGACATGTTTTGCTTGGTAACAGACTTAGCAACATGGCAAGGTTGGAAGTCTCTCCTTCCTCTAGGGTTTGAGCTGGATTTGGGAATGTACAGCATGGAAAAAAAGTGTTGCAGGTAATCCTTCCATTTTGAAGTGGTTTCTGTTCCTTCACAGCCTTGCCTTCCGGGTATTAGTGTTCTGCAAATACTCCTGGCTGAAATACATTTCATTGCAAAGCAGCAGTCCAAAACATGGGCATGCCTCAGCTCTCACTTGAGCCCAAGCTTTAGAAGTGTTTTCCTGAGCTTCAGGGACTTGTGTTGGCCCAGGTGTGGAGGGAAGCCCCATCCAAGGGAGGAACTTGATGGATAGAAATGTTTCTAGAAGCAACAGCTTGGAAGGCTCCACTGAAAGTGGATTTCCAAGTTTTAACAGTGCTGGAGGAAATCTGCAGCTGTTGAATAGAAAATCCAGGTGTTGCAGCCACAAGGGCTTAGGGAAAAGCTTCTCCTCATGCTCTGCCTGTGGTTATCACTCAAGACAGTGAGTTTTGGGCTTGGATAGAGCCATGGTAGAGAAACCATCCAAACAAAACACTTCCACTTCCAGCAGCCATCAGGCCCAGGGACTGATGTAGGAGCTTCACAGCAAGAGTTTGTGACCTGTTCACAAATAGTGAAAGAGGAAGAAGCTGCTGGAAGTGCTCGGACAAGACCCTCGTTCCCTCCATGACCCACGTGCCCGTTTCAGCTGTGACGTTGTGCAGCTCTGCCCACGTTGGGGTTTAACGGCTGAGGTCGTAACTTGGGCAACAGTTTGAGCAATTAACTGCTCCAGGTCACGTACTGCAGATCCTGGGCTCGGCACTGAGGCCTCAGAACAGTTTTGGACATCTGTGCTGGAAGGGATCCAACAGGTCTGTGCAGTGGAACATTCCTGAGCAGCTGCCAGGAAGGTGCACTGGAGAAAGGCTGGGGGCTCAGTCCCGTGGCTGCTCTGCATATGGATTTGGAATTTTTTTCATTGGCTTTGTTGCAGATTTCTGCCGTGGGACTGAGAGTTGATTCCTGCAGGATTCAGATTGTTGTGTGCCTGTGGCTCCACCGTGTTTGGGAATGAGGGGATATGTCCTTGAGATAGTTCCTTATTTTAAGTGATAAACCATAGAGGGCTCTTTATTTCCACCGTATAGTCTGGGGACTGAGGCACAGAGGAGCTCAGATACACGTTTCAGATCTATAGTCAGGCTGATACTTGCACCTAAATCTGTAGGGTTTCAATCAAATACCTTAATGGCAAGACTTAGATATCTGATCCAAGTAGATGAAATATTTCCATGACATTGTACAAGATTTTCAGATGCAAGGAGACCTCTTACTAGAAGCAGAAGTCATTGCTGTGATAAGATCACACTGTAAATGATAATGGCAGCAGTAGTGCCCTGTGTTACCCCAGTGACTCAGGATACTGGACACATAACTGCCATTAATCATATCTGATGGCTGGGAGAAATGGAACAATCAGATATTCGGGTCTGGTATCGACAGAGAAAATGCTTCTGCCCCAAGCAGTGTAAGGACAGAGCATCCTTACACAGAGATTGCTCCCAGCACAGCCAAGGTCAGAGTCACTGCAGTACTTGCTGTGTCAGTGCTGGCTGCCCAGGGAACAAGTTTGTGTGTGTGTTCAAGGAGGAAAATGAAAAGCAACACCTTTCCAGTGCCTGCACACTCTGTGCTTCAGTGGGATATCATATTTAAATGTCTAAGTAGCATCACCATGTGCAGTGAATTCCCAGTTCAGTGGCAAGGCAGCCAGAACCCAGCAATCCCTGGATTGCTGAGATGTGGTTTTCAGGGCTGTCTAACTTTGGCAAATGCTGTAGGAGATGTCAGAAAGTTTCCTGGTCCCTGAGTACTTGGTTTGTTTTGGTATTAAAATTACATGGTGACAAGAAAACATTTGCTTGTGCTTCTGTCTCTCTGATGATTTTTTTGTCTTGGAGCCAAGGTCCTGAACTTGATCCTACCCTCTGCACTGGGGAGGAAAGGAGCTCCACAAAGTGCAACTCAGACCTCACATGTCACAAACAGAGCCTGAAAAATTGCTCTGTGCCTTCTGTGTCAAAACCCCAAGCAGTTAATAGCTTGATCCTTAGCAGGCAATTCCCTTGCAAGCTTCCTATCTGTTTCTAGTGATACAGATACCAGTGTTATCTCTTCTGTCCCTTTTTCTTTCTCTTCACAGACCTGACACCACTGTCAGGAGCCACTTTAAATTTACTGATGAGATTCTCAAGACAAAGACTTCCAAGAGAAGCTCAGGATTTCAGATATCAGCATGGGCTGTTTGAATGGTGCCTTGTTTGCATTAAATGCTGACTATCCTTCCCCCCTTGGAGACCTGGTGGCAGTGGCAGTAAGTCAGCCTGTTTCTGCAGAATTCTGCAGAATGCCCCTTATGAAGTTTATCTCTAGATTATTGCCACCACTTGCTATGGAGCCCATGCTCAAAGGATGCTGCAGTCTAGAGGAGCTGCTGAATAACTACACTAGCACAAGTCAGGGGAGAATTCTGTGTTTTGAAAGATCATGAGCAAAAGTTAAAAAAACCCACCAAACTAAAAATGTGGTGCTTTCAAATGTCAAGTGCTAACCCTGCTGGCTCCTGATGACACATGTTTTTGAGTCACCTTTGAAAGCAAATCTTGGACTCCCAAATCTTGCTCACGCTTGAAAACGTTGCCCTGGGTTTTAACTAGAGCTCATAGTGGATTCACAGCATGTGCTCTGCAATTGCAAAAAGAATAGAGACATCCGTGTGTGTGTCTGTGCTGCACCAGTCTAATTATCCTCAACAAGCAGAGTCATCAAAAGAGCTGTAGTTCAGCAGCTGACAGCGTTTTGGATTCCATCACCAGGACTCTCTGCAGGCTTTGTGCAGTACAATGGGGTGCACTGCCGAGCCTGTGTCTTACTCACCCCCTCTATAAACAGACCCAACAAGAATAGGCCTGGGCTTTGCTTGGCATTATTCTGCCCCCACGATAGTCTGTGCTGCCTGGCTGTGCACACAGAGCCTGAATCCAGAGAGCAAAGTGGAGGGGAGAAAAAAATTAAAAACCAGCAAGAAATAGTAGAGTGGGTTGAGGGAATTGCTGAAGTCACTGTAACAAAGCAGCTGACAACCTACATAAACAGTGGTTTTAGGCATCTTGTACCTCTTGTCTATGTTGATAAGGTGCTGTCCCTTCAAATGAACTCTCCTGATAGTTCTCCTGAAGCTTTGGCAAGTCCCAGCTGCAAAATGTGCTGTTTAAGGCACTCCTGAGTACCCACAGCTCTTGGTACAGAGCTGAGACAGCAACCTCACACAGCTGAGGAGCAGGAGCCACTGCTTCTCCCTTCCCTGGGAAGCCTCAGCCTTCCCATATTTTCCCACAAGAATAAAGATGGGCACAGGGAGTGGAGTTGCATGTGCAGGTATGAAATAATCCTGGCAGGTCCTGGCAGGACCTGAGTGATTCCTGTCACCCACTAAGCACCAGAGTAAAATTTAAACAGAGAGCAAACAATTATGAACTGGAACAACGTGGAGTGAGTGGCAGGAGATGTGTTTGATGTCTTTGCTTTCCCCAGGCACCAAATACATGCCCTTGGGGCTGAATTCTCCTGTCACTGCCAGCTCCTTGCAGGCCAGTCCCTGGCAGCAGGAGAGCAGCATAGCAATGCTGGGGGGAAGTTACACACCTTGAGGTATCTGCTTTCTGTGCTAAAAATGCAAACCCAGAGATTGGGAACTCTGATAAAACACCCATAGCCTGACATGGAAAGAGGTTTTAACTGTATTCCACTCACACCCACCACCCCCCTGCTATTACCAAACACAAGGCAAGTACCACTTTGTCCCTTTTCCCTCTGCACTTCACGGTAGTGCAGAATTAATCATTTGGGGCTGGTGACTGTGACATAATTGCCAGTGTAGAGGTGGATATGTATCAGAGAGATTTTTCATCTCCTGATTTGTAAAAAAAAATGATTATTTTCTTTCTCCTGTGCTTAATGAAATGTAGCAAGTTCTTACACGACTCAAATCTCATTAATGGTCTGATTCAGCAAAGCCCTAGAGCACGTGCTTGAATGGCTGAGACCAAGATGTTCCAAACATTTCTACCGAGTTAAATGGCACTGGAAGCACCTGAAATAGATACTGGTGGTGCTGTTTTTCTTCTAAGCTGTTCCCCATTTTACTGAGAGCAATTGAATTAGTTTCATGATGCAAATTTCAAGCCCTGAGTTTGTGCTGACACGAAACACTGATATAATTTTGCCCTTGTATGGCCCCAGTGAGCAGAAACCTGATTTTTATGCACCACAGTCCTGTTGTGCTGGGAGCTGTGCAAACAGAAAAGGCAAACACCACCCCTGCTCCAGGAGCCAGCACTCTAAATTAAAGAGCCAGAAAGAGCAAATGCCTCTGGAGAGGAGGCTGGGGAGAGGCCACATGAAGAAGCAGACAGGATCATCTCCTGCTCACAGGCACTGATGCCACTGTTGCCTCCAAAATCCCTCCCTCTCAGTCGTTACCGTAGTTACAAGGAGTTCAGATTGATGGCTGAATCCACAATGAGAATGGCACTGGTAGGAGCAGCTACTTCCAAATAAGTACCATTCCCGTTGTGCAGACAGAAAAATTTAACATGAGACAATACATCAAGTCACTTGATGCCAGAGAGGGCACCTTAATTAACACTTGCCATCCACTCAGGCAAAGGGCTCTCCAGAACTGCAGGCTCTTAAGTGATGTCAATGATGTCTTGCTCCCTTGTTCTACAATTATATTGGATTTTTTTCTCCACAATCAATATTTCTTTCAGAGAGGAGCTGCCAAGTCCTAGTGAGTGTCAAATCACAATATATTAGCCATGGGTAAGTTGCAGTCAGTTCTCCCTGGCTCCATTCAGAGAAATCTCAGACTAACTAAGAGTTGGATTTGGTTCATATTCACACTGTCCACGGGCAACAGAAACAAACCTTGGAGTAAATACATCTTAGAAAACACACTTATATTGCCTTTATAGTCTTTTCATAGCTGCATCATAAATGCATTCATGTTCTGAGGGGCAAAACCTTCCAGGAGTATAAATCAGCCCAGCAACACTTACTGCGTTGGAGTGATACTAAAACACACCAGCTGAGCATCTTCCCCAGAAATAACCCAGAATAAAGCTTCCTTTAGAGAAATTTATGCCTGTGCATAAATAAGGTTCAGTACCAAAGCCTCTGGGGGAAAAACATAAACCTCAGGTGTTTCTCACCTATTCTCAGCACATTTATATGTTGGGACTGCAGAGTATTTCATAAACAGTGGCTCCAGCTCTGTGCCACAACTGGTGCACATGATCCTGCTTTCCCAGACAGCTGGTTCCCCTGGATACCCCCATTCATTGAGTCTGAAACACATCAGCCAAGGCTGGGGAGAGGATGAGTCAGGATGGGTCCCCAGAGACCCGAGTGGTGCACGAGAAGCTGTGCTGTGGTGGCACGGGGCAGCTGATGCTGCTTCAAGCTGGCATCACAGCAATTACAAGTTCACTTCTCCAGGGGAATCCATCCTCTCTCCTGTTTAACCACCTCTTCCCAGCCTCTGTCAAAAATTTTCCTGTGTGGGATGACTTGCACAACTAAAACCCCCTCACACCAACCTGAAACCAGCTATATGGGGGTATTTTTAAGTCCCACTCTGATTTGGTAAGAATAGTGCAGTTTGGGGGGGGATAATGACCCACTTCCCCGTGGTATTTCCTCCTTTTTCCCTGAGGTAAAATTTTCTACTTGCATGGGAAGATCAGCCTTCATAAGGATTCTGCATTTCATCATCCAGCTTCCCAAAAAAAAGCTCATCAGATGCTATCTCAGGGAGGATTTAACTCCCTTGGAAGACCCTGCTTTTGGGGGTCAGTGTATCTTTGCAGCTTCCTCTGCTCCCTGCCCCAAAGCCACTGATCCTCATCAACATCGAAGGACTTTCAGCCCTTGGGAATTCTGAGGGAGAGAACAGTGTGCTGGAAATGCTCAGTGTGCCTGGGATTTAGCTGGAGTCACATATTCCTACCAACATTTGCCAGCAGTCATTGGCACAGCCTTTAACTCCTCTGGAAGTGCATCCCACACAGAAGAACTTCTGCTGGTGCATCACCCTGTGATTTTATCCTTGGCTGTGTCGTAGTGACTTGAGTGCCCAGAGCTGGGTCTTGCCAGGCTTCCTGTGTGAGTCAGCCTGACCCAGGGTGCTGGGACCCTGCTGGGAGCCCTTTCATCTTCTCCTGGGGATCTCTGCTGGTTTCTGGGCTTTTTCTTGGTGTTCAGAGAGGCCCATCTGCTGCAAAGTCAACTTTGAAAGGGTAGAGCCAAGGCTGCCCAGATAAAATGTGACAACAGGAGGGAAAAGATGAATAGATCTTTTAGGATGAGCAGGAAGGTGTCATCCCCAAAGAGCCTGGGGCCAGATTGGCAGAACTACATTTGGAAGAAGCTTCCTTGAGCCCCAGGCAACTTTCAGGGCAAGGTGCTGCCTTCTTTTGGCTTCAGGAGTACAGTGACTCCCTGTCTCACGGGTATTTTTGAGGAGGAAGATGTTAAATATGCAAGCTATGATAAGGATGGGACACAGGATTTGTGTGTGGGCCCACAAAAAGGACGGGATTACCCCTTAGATCACCAAAAGCCAAAGAAAAAACGAAAAAACATAATTTACAAGCACATGGGAGACAGTTGTATTGCTGGGTTTGGGTTCATTCACTGAAAAAAACTAATTATGAAACCCAAGGGCTTTGCAGTGTCTGGAGACCAAGGCCTTTCTGGAAGTCCAAAATGGATTACCCAAAGTCAGCAGCCACTCTGGAAGCTCTGGGCTAACTGATGCTCAGTGCTCTCTACAAATTAAGCAGCTCCCAAGGAGCATAAAAGCATTTTAAGGTATTTGCCCCAGGACACAAAGACAGTCTCTTGCAGCACTGGGTTTGGAGCTCGGTAATTTAGATTTGCCATCAGGCCATAAATAACCCCAAAATGTGCTCTTAGGTGGCAACTTAGCTCCTGTTCCAGGCATTAAGCTCAACCTTCCACCCACTAAATATTATTGCAATTTTGCTGCAGCTTATCCTCAAATCTTCCAGGACCTTTGATGTGACTTTCATTTCAGTAATAGACATGAAATTTTGTGGGTTTGTAGGTTGGCTGTAGGTGATGGTAAGGAAGGACTCTTTTGTCCATGCTGCTTTGTGTTCCCCTTACTTGCAACTCTTGTTTTGAGAGTCAGGAACTCAAAGGCAGTTTATTTGTGGAATATCTTTCTAATCACAAAAGTATCTGAAGCAGTTGAACAATTTAGATGAGATTATGCAAATGGGATTGAATGTTGTGATTAGATAATTGTCCCTTTGCTTCAAGGTATGAGTCAAAGCAGAGACAGGTTTTTGGTTGCAATGAAAATTCCTGAAAACTGTAGCTTTCTTGTTATTGTTGGTGGTGGGAAAACAGTTGGAGAATGTTAGCAGCATCCCAGCTACGCCCTGCAAGGTTTGGGAGTTGTTCCCAGTGCTGAAGGGTATTAAATGTGCAACATCCCTGTGGCTCGTGAAGCTTAAGGCAGAATTAAGCTCTGCAGCAGCACGTTGGGCAGAGGGAATGTCAACCTTTGAACACCGTGCTCTGAGGAGCCACACAGGTTTCCACAGGCTCTCCCACCTTTGAGGAGGAAACCAGGATGAATTTCAGTGCCAATCTGGCAAGGGATTCAAAGGTGCTGCTGGAGTTCAAACACATGAGTAGCTCCATTGGTTTTAGCTGAGATTACTCAGGCGGGTAAATGCACAGCCTTGAAACAGTTTTGTTTTTCCATACTGTGGTGGAGTTTGAAATTCTTGGGTGGAGTTTGCTGATAGCCCTTTGCTGCTGTTATTACCATTGCCTAACTGCCACCCCACATCAGAACTGCTTGATTTGGTTATCTGGATTAGTGTCTCTAATTTCATTTCCTCTTGGGTGTTCATCAAGAAGGGTTTTTCACTTGTGTGTGTGTGTGTGTGTGCATCCTGTTTATTCTGCAACCTGCAATTCCATTCTTTGGCTCTCATCATTGCTGTGCCCACTGCCCATGTCCCTCATCTCCTACTGGAACAGGATTTAAAGGCATTGCCCTGTAACAACCGTGGCTGTTCTGCCTCCCACTGCAGTGTAAGGAAGGCAGAGAAATTTCCAGCAGCTTTCCTTGCCATCAGCAGGGTGATGAGTGTTACCATCATCCCTATTTCACAGATAGGGAAACTGCAAGTACAGAAGGATTGAGCTTCTGTTTTCAAACCTGGCTGTCAGTTTTTCGGGTTTAAACATGTAAAAGCAGGCATGTGTGAGCACTCACACATCCAGTCCCAGCTGCAGCTCCCTGTCTTTGAAAACCCTTGCCCAGCTGAAATGGAAACATCCAAAATCAGCAGCTGCTCGTGGCAAACTGACTCATTTCTCCAAAGCCAAACTACCAGTCCAATTTGAATTTACGGCCTGGGATGTCTAACATTAGCCTCTGAATTCAGTAATTGCTTTCAGTGATGATCTGGGGCTACATTTTTAGAAGAATTTAGGCATCTAGGCACAAAACCTCCTGCTCAGCCTCAGCGATTCTCAGCACTGTCTTGGCCAAGTTCTGCACTTTCCTGCCTGCCAGATGTATCTGTGTATCTGAAATGGCTCCACTCATACCTGGGGTGTTACATTGCATGTAATTCAGGAGAGGAATGGATTTATGTTGTGCCTGGTTCAGGTTAACCTTTCTTTTCAATATTGCTGCTTAAGATCTTCTAACCACCACGTGGAGGAGGCAAGGGGATCTAACATCTGACACAAGAGCTCTCTTTAAAGATGCAGATTGCAATATAGGAAATGAGAAGCAATAATCAAAGGAAGTTCTTCATTCTCATTATCAGCTCTCACTGTCTCGTTTCTCGCAGTAGAGCACTTCTGTACCTCCAGCACAGCCCCTCTCAATTCCCTTCATTAGAGGCTGGAGCCTGCCTGCCTCTCATCATCACAACCTCTGCACAGCCACAATCACCTTCCCAGAGCCAGCATGGATTTTTTTTTGCCTTTACTTTTGAACAACTCATTTTCAAACCTGGCAACAGATGCAGCTCCTTCCCCTCAAAAATCAATCAAAGCTATCAAAGCTTTCCTTTGTCCAGCCTCGTTCAGAGCACGCTGGTTTGGAAAGGAATCACTCCCTTGGATTCAGCAGCCTTTGTAAGCATTGATTTTCCTCCCTCACTTGTGTGCTGGTGATATCCAAGTCAACTCTAAATCCACTCCAGCCAGGAAATGTGATAAGCCTGGCCAGTGAGGTTGGCATGGCTTCAGCTGGTCAGAAGACCAGGCTGAGAAGAGAAATATTTGCAATAATTGGTGACAATGGGTCTTCTACACTGGTGGCTGAATGGGATCTCTTAAGACATGCAAGAAAGGACTTTTGGGTTCTGATTTAATGAAGGCCTAAACACTTGATTGCATCCCGTGCCAGTGAACGGGATGGACTGAGGGAGAGGAATATTTTGCCCTCTGCCTCCCTGTGCAAGCTGAGCACAGCGGGCAGCCTGGCAGAAGAGTCATTTCCCCACTTTGCATGTGTTCAAAATGGTTCCAGACAGCAAATGGCCGTAGGAAACCCAACCCTGCAGGTCTCAGAGCGTGCTGTGTTCTACTGACACTGGTTAGAGGTTGCGGAAGGCACTGAAGTAACTGGTGGGTTTGGCTTTCAGGAGGTTTCTGAAACTGTGTGAGCACTGGGCTCTCCGTGCTGGGGACACCTTTGCAGAGGGTTGTGTCTGTGAGGGACATTTTGGGAAACAAGAAAAGCAGATGTGGAGAAAGCCATGGCCATGGCGAGCTCCCACCCAGCTGCAGAGCACATCCCTCCCCCAGAGTTTGAGCAGCATCAGTGACCAATCCTCCCCATCACTTCCCAGCCGTGCTCCACCAGTAGCTTTTGAGCATATTTTTTTCCCTTCTCAGGGTCTCCACTTTTGCAGAATCTCATATTCCCAGGATATGGAAGCTCACAGCAAAAAGCAGCACTGAACACGTCCCAGAGACTCAGCCCCTGGCTCCCACTCCATCCCTTCCCTCTCCCAGGAGCGTGTTGGACTCAACTGCTCTTGCTCAGGGCAGGAAGCAAAGGTCAGAAATGTGGAGCTGTAAATCTGCCAACAGTGGCTATTTCTGGATTTAGCTCTGGTTACAGAGACATGCTCTGGTGACAGGTGATTTCACAGGCCCACCTTAGGTGAAATGTTGAAATACAGGAATTTTTATGTCTTCCTCTCCCCTCCTCTTTATGACACATTCAAAGAAGAGAAACAATAATTCCCCCCCCCCCCCCGAACTGTGCAAGTTTTAAAACTGCTCTGACTTTTTATAAGTCACAGTCTTTTGGTTGCTTGCCAAGGCCAGTGCAGCCCCTGGAGCATCTCTGACTTTTACATGTCTCCATAATCCTTAAAAGCCATAACAGAATTAGAGAGAAGATAGTGGAGGTCCCTTCTCCACCCAAACACTTGTAGTGAGGTTTGGTTCCTGCTCTGCCTCCCCCACCATCCCAAGGAATTTGTCAGGACACAGCACAGGGGCGGTTTGTCTCCTGTGCAGTTCTGAATCTGGGAAACAAAGGAAAGGAAAAACAGCTTCTTCTGTCTCTGCAGCCTTTCTGCAACTATCCAGCACCCAAAACATCTCGAGGCAATTGGAAATCTACTCAAATACAACATATCTATAATGCTGCAGATCCCCAAGATTCCTTAGGGCTGTAAAAATACACAGCAATACACCTACTTACTATATATATACCCAGGCATATGCACACATTTATAAACACATACACAAACATATGTTCCTGCAATACAGTGAGCCAAGCAGGGGATGGACAGCTGAAGTTAGACAGCCATTTGTGGCCAATGTGTGATTTCCTTTCTTCTTCATTTTTTTTCCTCCCTCTCTACAATACAAACCAAACCATCAGAATTAGCAGCAGAAGCCAAGAGAGCCTGTTGGTTTGGAAAAGAACCTGAAGACTGATGACAAACATCCCTTCCTAAAACTGAACAACACATCCCAACCACCCAGTGAACTGCTGCAGAGGGTCTGTGGTGTGAAGTGATTCAGACACAAGCAAAGGCTGGCATTAAAAACCTGTCCTACAACGTATTTTTTTTCTGTTGAGGTTTGTCTTCCTGACCACACTTGTAGGAACGTGATGCCTGATTAATAAAATCTTACCTTTGCACAACTTGTTCCAGTAGTGTTTCACCCCTGCTTTGCAGGTTGTGGCCTAGATAAAGAACAGGCTGTTGTCAAAAAATATATGGATCATGGTTTAAAAGGAACAGGACACTCAGCAAATCCCCCTCAGAGCCTTATGGAGATGAAGAGTGTGTCTGTGCTGTCATGCAAGGCCTTTTCTGCAGGCTCACCCCCGAGGTTCACACCATTGCATGGCTGAGCACACTCAGGATGTGAGCCAGGGGGCTCAAGAAATGAATGGGCTCAATTCTGCTCACGTTTGCACAGTGACAAACGGGCAGCTCGACTCCCCTGCTGCCAGTGGGGCTCTGCCACAGTTATCACACTGAACTCAGCCCTGCTAGGATACAGGACATGGCAGGAATCATCCATCCAGGCTGTAACAAATAACAGCTTGTCCTTCCCCTGATGTGCACACCTGAAAATATGGGACTTGCACAGCCCGTTAGAGGAAAGGTTCATTTAACTTAATACACCACCAAGCAGTTCTTTTGTTGTTAGTCTGTGCTCAGGAAATTTCCTGAGCCAAACTCTGCATTTGGCCCAAAATTCTTGAGAGCCACCATTAATTTAAATTCCTAATTTAAATTCCCTTCTCTTAATGTACTTATATTTTAACCACAACACTTGGTGCCAGTAACTTCTACCACTCAATGCATCATACTAAAAGCACTTGAGTTTATTTGCTTATGTTTTTAAGCACAAAAGCTGTTGACTCTTTTAAGCTCAGATTTCAGGTTCTCTGAATAATCCAAAGGATGCCCAAGGCTCTAATTTTGGGTGGCTTAGATAAGCACATCTGGAAGCATCCAAACCTGAGTTTAGCAAACAAGATTCAGCAGAGAGGACTGAGTTGTACTGGTAAAAAAAAAGATTTCTAAACCCTCTGTTCCTCAGCCACTTTTGTGGGTGCTGCACATATATTTTTAAAATTGAAAGACCCTGGACAAAGCAGGGTCATGGCATGCCCTCAGCTCTTTAAAATGCATTTGGCAGAACTTAGTTATTAATCTTAGTATTACATTTTGACAGCTCAGCAAGGAATGGGTCAGATAGATTTTAATCCTGGCCTTCAGTAGGTATTAACAGATCCATAGTTCATCTGGGCTGGGCATCTGTTTGCTGTAACCCCATCAAGTACATGCTGAAGGCACAAGCATATTATGAAGAGATTTCAAAGACAAGTTTTGACTTATCAATCAATCAAATCATAGCCAGTGCAGTTTAGAAGAGTCCAGTCTTACTGATTTTTGAAGAAAAAGGAGAGGATAGACGGTACAAGTTGCTGCAAGGATCCAGACAAGCAGGGATTGCTGGGTATTATTCAGCTTCATTCCCTTTTCATGGAAAGCCAGAGGCGTTCAGTAGAAGTGGGAAATCCTCCTTCTCCCTTTTAGATAAAAAAATGAGCTTAAAGTATCAGTGTGAGGGTCTTATCTGCTCAATATTGCCCTGTTCTCTGTCTGCAGCCATGGCTGTGGAACACTTCACAGTTAAAGGATTCTGAACTCAGCTCAGGTGGAGGAACTCCCCAGAAATTGCTCTGCAAGAAGAGGAGTGAGCCTTTATCAGGCAAAGCAGTCATGTGTCTCTGCTCTGAGCCAGCTCTGGGCTGAACAGAGCTATAAACCAGTTTACATGTAAAACCAGAAGCATGGAAAAGTGTGATACAAGCAAATCCCAGGGCCTAATTCCTTTGATTCGGAGCTGAGCTTATTATTGGATGGGTGATAACAGTTAATTGAAGGTGGAGGGGAAATTATACAGGAATAGTTGGAAGCAAAGTCTGCTCCTTTATCCAGAAGAAAGTAGCCCCATGTGGGCTCACATCTGCACAGCCAAGGAGCTGGAAGGAGCTCAGAATCAGCCCTGCAGTTACCAGAGCCCACAGGCTGAACAGGAGCCAAATTGTGAAATCCCTGGGATCTCTGCCATTCCATTTCCTTCGACCTGAATGGGAAGGTCACAGCCCCTGCATTTTAAAAGTGACTAAGAGTAATAAACAGCTGGGCTATCCTTTGGTAGCAGAAGAAGGTGTCATTTTATCTGCTGTGTGGGTGGGAAAACTTGCTTCTAGTTGGTGTCTCTTTTGTTTATTCATTCCTCCTGACACTTGACAACAGAGCTTTTCCCCAGAGCTGTGGCTCCTCCCTGGCACCTTGGTGAGCCAGGGGATCATGCTGTGACCACCAGTGACTTCAGGCCAGCTGCCCTTCTATCCCTCTTTCTTCAGAGCAGATCACTTCAATGGCAAGTGGATTTTCCCTGACCATAGTTTGCAAGAAAAAGGTGAGGAGAGGCCAGAAGGCTCAGGGACAATTGAAGGATAAGGACTCTGTCTACCCAGAGGTGTCTGGGAGAAGCACTTGGGCAGAGAAGACTGAAATCTGCATGTGTAGCGTGAATAAATCTTTATTCTGCAGCCAAACACACACCAGATGCTTTTCCCTGCAGTCCTGGAAAGGGAGAGTCACATCTGAACTTGGGCCACTTGAAGGCTCAGCAGCGTCTGAAGCGACAGGAGGTTCAGTTCTGATGGGATGGAAGAAGCTGCACAACAACAGGTCACTTTTCAGTTTGGGGGCAAAGCTGAAAGTCACGTGAATGACCAAATATTGGGCAATTTTATAACCACTGCCTCCCCCCATTCACATCCTGCACACCTTCCACTGGGGTTTTTTGTGTGTCTGATGCTCAATATTTGCCATACAAAGCCCCTCTACCGACTGTTAAGAATGATTCCAGTGACATAATACAGTATTTTATGCAAAACCCTGAGAGCATTTTACAGCACTGCATGACAAGGGGGTCATGGGACCATCCTGAGTGGGAAGAATGAGGTGTCCTGTGAGAAAGCCAAGCCTGTCCCTAAGAGTGCTGCAAGCTCCTGGTTCAAACTTTGCCTTCAATACCATGCAACCATTTGGGATTTATTCCCTTGGTGGCTTCTTGGGCAGCTGGACCCTCTGTGATACAGGCAAGGGCTGTGCCAGCTTGTGTGAAAGGGGCAAATCCAAAATAATTGTGCTACTGCAGAAACCATAATGATATGGGAGTGAAAAGCTGAGTAAAACAAGGTCTGAGACCTACTCAACACATCCCATTTTGATCTAGGAGTTCCCAAGGATGAAGGACCCTTTGTTCCATCCTCTCTCTAAGCTGTGTGCACTTCAGGGCAGGGATTGTGTCTTGTCCTTTGAACAAACAGCAGCTCTGGGCCTGGAGGAAGTCAGAGCATCTCTCAGCCTGCATATTTTAGCAAGCCTGGGCAGCCTGGCTGTGAACAGCACACGGGGTTCAGCTCTTAAACTGACAGAATACATGAGAAAGTGTAGTAAACAACCCTGGGTTACACTGTATTTGAGAGAGGTTTGGGGGATGTAGGTGGTGTGATGTTTTTTTGTCTTACCCCAGTCACATTACAGTCTCTTGACTATTGGGTTGTGCCATGTTACAGTGAAAATGGATGGTTTGTTCCTGTGGAAGTAGATGGAGCATTCGAAGAAGCAACACCCTATTAGTTATGAGCAGATTTAACACCCCTGCAAAGCTGCCATCTGTCACCAAGAAAGGGAAATTAAAGCAAGATGCTGAGATTCAGGCAGCTGCCAGGGCTTGACTGGCTCCTTGCTTTCTGCTTTGTTCTAGGCAAACACCAGCCAAGAAAGCAAGCTGACACACAGTTCAGGTGCTGTGCCATTTAAAGAGCATTTCTGTAACTTCTTGAAAACGAGAAACCGTTGGGTTTGTTTGGGGGGTTGTGTTTGTCACTGATAATTGTCAGCCTGGGGGTTATAATTAGCTTTTCTGTACCATGTAAATAAATATGGGGGAAAACGGTGCTTTAAAGATCAGAATTTTCCCTCTGTTCACAAAGTGCTTGTGCCACATGCTGTGTGCTCTGTCAGGGCTCAGAGGAGTGCAGAGCTAACACTTCCCTTCATCTCACCCCACTGACAGCACAGGAAGTGGTTCTCTGAGTGTTTCCTACTCAACTACAAGAGGGAAACACTCACAAGGCAGAACTGCCCAAATGTCACACTCCAGGACCAGACCACAAGGCTGAGGGGAATTATATTCCTGTATATATTCATATCTATTGAGGGGACACCCTCAATATATCCCAGCCTACAGCCAAGGGCAGTGCCTTGTCCATAATCACAGGAACATGGAGTGGTTTGGGTTGGAAAGGCACTGAGATCTTTCAGGGGGATGGAGAAAATGAGGTGAGAAGTAGGAGTTGAAGTCCTCTCCCTTCTCTGGGATGTGCTGTCCCTACCAAGCTGTAAGCACAGAAACTACCAGTAACACTTGTTGTGTCTTTTAGTTCTTTTTCTCTCTCATCCAAATCAGTAAACACAGTGTGGTAAAAAAAGCAAGAATGTTAGAAGGTGGGTTTATCATCTCTCCTGCCCATTTGCAAGGTCAAAATGACTGGAGCCCATTAAAAAAAAACAAAACACCAAAAACCAACCCAAACCAACACATTCAGAAATATTTCTCTGTTGATAAAACCCAAATTAATTCTACAAATGTATTGATATGCTAAATACATGAAAATTGGAATTTCCTGGAAGTAGCTTGGCCAAACTGTGACTATTGACAAGACAAAGGTGTTACAGAAAAGGACAGACAAGTCCAGAGATGTGAACTATTCACCATATTAGCAACATTCATAACAAGACTCAGTCAGATGCTTTCATCTCTAATGAGCTCAGATAATTCCAACATGAAATTTTACTGTATATGCTCTTTTATTCTTCCTTTCTAAATGATGTCCCCATCACTGTGCTATTAACATTCCTACCTTTGTGCCCTTAAGTCCCTGAATATATTATTATCTACACAAGACAATGCCTGAGGCAAAAAAAAAACACAATAGGAGGAGAAGGAAAATGAGATACACTTTTTTTTTCTAATATTCAGTGAGCGGGACAGGAGAATTAGCTTTTCCTTGTTCTCTCACTGAATTACCATGTTCTAAGTTTAGCAACTGAACCCAGTCTTGCTGTGGTTTTCTCTCTGTTAATAAGGGTAATGACAACCTGAGACAGCAGCCTGGAGTCTGATCCACTGAGTGCTCTGAAACATCCTGAAATTCTCAGAAAATTGGGTGCAAGAGTGGTGCTTCCCCTCAAATTAGGGGAAATTCAAATATATTCCTAAGTGAACACTGTCTCTTTAAGTCATTAAATATGTAACTGCAATAGACACACTTAAATAAATTAAGTTATTTCTGGTTGTGTGTGGGAGGTGGGTGGGCGATGAAGTTGATACTTGGTGGTTAGAGCAGCCTTTAGCCTTTACATCTCTCCCTGCTTTTGCACAAGCACTTTTTGGCTCTTTTTAGCTCCACAGTCTGATGCAGACAATTGGGCTGCTTTTGTTCAAAGTTAGGCACCTTAAAATGTCAGTTTGTGGCAGTACAAAAGCTGGTGAGATGATGGGAGCCCAGGGAGGACTCCTCACACTTCAGGCATCTTGTCAGACTCTTGGCTTCCATACTTTGTGTTTAAGTATTAAACCAGATCATTTCCATGGAGTCCTAATGGATGTTTTTTTCATGAAACTTCATCTGTCTGCAACCAAAACTCTAAAATCCTTCCTAAGCCTGTGTCACAGCCCTGTTCATTCCTTAATGAACCCAAATTTCAAGGCCCATTTCCTTCCCCATCCATCTCACCTCTCATCACTGCAATGCCCAGGTACAAACCTTCCCACTGCAGGACAGGGAGAAAATTCACAAACCTCAGTCCTGACTTTTCCATTTGGCCACACTTCTTCCCCTCCTAATTCCCTCTTACAAAAGTTGTTGGAAATTAAATTTTTTAGGAAAATTTCTTAGCAGACAATTGGACTTTTTTCAAACTGAAAGAGGGAAAAATTAGGTGAGATATAAGGAAGGAATTCTCCCCTGGGAGGGTGGGCAGGCCCTGGCACAGGGTGCCCAGAGAAGCTGTGGCTGCCCCATCCCTGGAAGTGTCCAAGGCCAGGTTGGAGCCACTTGGGACAGTGGGAGGTGTCCCTGCCCAGGGCAAAGGGTGGCACTGGGTGAGCTTTAAGTTCCCTTCCAACCCAAACCATTCTATGATTCTTTTAAACAAACAAAACAACCAAAGTTTAGAGGTTTTCCACAGAATTTCATATGAGTAGGGTTTAATTTCAGGCAGATAATGATGCTGAAGATGAAAAGCAATGAGTCTCTAAAAAAATCCTACCAGGTTCCTACAGGATTGGAAAATGCAGTTGATTGAGATCTGGACTGAGAAGCAACTGAGGCTCATGCACCAAGAACAGACACATCACTGTCATACACTTGAAAGCTGAATATGTCATTCCTGTAAATGGCTCTTCATGTGTATTTGTTGATGAGTTGCCTCCCTCAAACCTAAAATGAGCCCAGCTTACAATTTGTGCCTTTCCCCACAATCTGCTGATTATGGGGAACCGTCCAGCATGTCCACAGTCAGATTTTGTTGGCTCATTGTAAAAAAATGCTCACTGTTTTAAAAGCAGTTTCTCAAGTTAATAAGGAAATCTATTGAAGTTTGGGAAATAAAGGTGGTTTTTAAGGAGCTCTGTCCGGGACACAGCAAATAGAAAGGAACAGCTTGATCCATCCTCACAGACACCATAGCACAAAGGAAGAGAATTCTGGTTCCTCACAACTAGTTATGATATTTGCATTAATAATGCATGTGCTGGTAGAACCAAAAAGCCTCCTCCTGACATCAAGGTCACAAGCTTCTGAGCACTGTTCATACATATATTGATGCTCTTTGCTTAAAGAAAAACCACCTAAGAATTGAAGAGGCCACATGTGAGTGCAGACAGGGCAAGGAAAGATGGGGAGGAGCAGGAAGGACTGGCTGCAGCATCATCCTGCACAGAGGTGGGTCTTGCCTGCAGGTCTGCACCTTGTGCATCCATAGAGCTTCCCAAAAAGACAGAAATGTTGACTGTTCTTACATACAACACTATTCATTTCCCTCTGGAAGTTACTGGCCCCACGCTGAGCTCCATTTCAGCACAGCACAGATGAGCTCTGACTTGGGAATTCTATCAGGGGTGGGGTTTTCAGAAGCTGAGCAATTCAGATCATGGCAAAGCAAGGTGATTTTGATTCTGGGAAGTGCTCACTTCAGGGTGCCTGTAAAAATCTCAGCTGAGGTGCTCCCGGGAGAAAAAGAATCATCAAAGGCTTTGTTGTGCTGAGGTACCTGCAAGGGAGAGCTGTGGACAGAGGGAGGAAATCCAGAGCAGAGCTGCAGTGAGTGGATGAAAGGAGTAAAATGTACATTGCCAGAGTGACAGGGCTGTGGCTCTCATGCCCTGGATGGAGCATCACATGCTGGGGCAGCATTTGGGATGTAGGACTGGCCCCTCGTGCTGTTCCCCATGGATGGCCACGGCCCCCTCGGTGCCAGAGCTCTGGCTCCAAGGACGCTGGCTCCAAACCCTGCTTTCAACCCATGCAAAATAAAAAATAAAAATAAAAAAGCAAGCTTTTCCTTAAGCAGCCAGCAGGGAATGCAATTAAGGTTGCCTCGTGAAGCTCATAAAGGCTAATGCATGAAAATGAGCAAAGACAAATTACAGGGGAACATTAGGGAGAACATCTCTAATTGTGAGGTCGGCTGGCTGGAGGAGCTGCCTCCTTCCTCCAGCCTCTGAGTGCTGGGCTGGGGAAAGGGATGACACAATCCTACTGGGAACAAGTCTGTGCTGTCTGCCCTGGGAGATGGGCAGGATGAGTAACATGGAAACTCCTAAATGCACTTTTTCAGCCTTTCTCTAGAAGTCCAGCTGCTGTCACCTGTGACTATCAGAAATGAAAATCTTTTGCTGTTTTGCCCAAGCTGTTTTCTCCCTGCTTTCCTTAGCACAGGACATTGCACAGGTTTACTCATTCAGGAGAAGGGAATATCAGTCACTGCTGGAATTGGTCTCCAACTTGTATTAACATATTTGGCTCTTCTTTTTGATTTGTTTTCAGACCTTGGCTGTAACTTGAGCTTGGATTACAAAAATACCACTTGTACACACTGAAAAAACCCCAGCACCTTGTTCTCAATGTTTCCTGTCATGGGGAGGGAGTCAGATATTCTGCCTATTCCAACCTTCTTTCCAAGCAGCTCTTGTAGGGCTTGTCCAAGGAAGGAACTCTGGAAAACCATCACTTGGAATTTATCCTCAACCTTTGGGTGCTTTGGGTGCCTGTTTTCCAGGCTGGAAAATGGGAATCTCCAGCAAAACCCAGCAAGCTTTTCCATGGCAGCGTAACTGTGGGAATTGGTCACAAGTGGAGCAGTGATTAAAGCTGTTTGAGGGTTCATTCATGCCTCAGTGGGGAATGGGAGATGAATATGAATATGCATGTACATTTTTATTCTGTATCTCATGTCTTCCAAGAGAGCTGCAGGGCAGAGGGATGGACAAACAGTGGCATTATTGTGGAGTGTGTGTGTGAGTGTATCTCACACGCTCATTCACAGGGGAAAAAAAATCACAAGATGGTGGTTAAATAAGCCCTTGTGCAATTTTTATCTACGATTTTCCACTGTGAGTCACCGTCATTTACATGTTATCTAACACTGAGAGTCCCAGGTTTAGGTTACTTTCTGTTCTCTTCAATGCCTAGTGGGAAAATCCGACTTATCCAGCCTGCCTGGCAGAGGCTCCCGTGGACTGAAGGAGTTAATGGCTTGCTGGAATAACTGTCAGCAGACAATTGTGTTATAAAGAGCAGCAGTTACCAAAATACATTTTAGCCTGCAGCACACCAGAACAATGCAGCCATTGTACTGCAGCCCCAGAACTTGGCACCCAGATAAGCTTGAGAGGGAATCATGTTTTGTTGATTACGGAAGTGATGGAATCCATTGAAAGGTTATTGTTTGACTCCTTTTGAAGCAAATCCCAGCCCCTTTGTGAGGGGTGTTTGCAATCTTTGGGGCAAAGGCAGAAAGGAGTTTTGGGCAGTGGTGTTACCTTCCTTCTGCACCAGGGAGGGCCTGGAGGAGAATAAAATCAACCTGCCTCCAGGTGACCCTCCAGAAAGCCCTGCCAAGCCATAATTTCCATTACAAAGGCAAGGAAAGGCTGAAATGTTCAGCAGGAGAATCTGTCAGAACTTTCCATTTTCATCAGAAAACCCGTTCCCTGAAAATAAATCCGAGTTGAAAGTGTTCATCTTTCAACAACGGCAAAGAACTGCAGGTCTGGTTTGCAAACAGGTAGCTCAGACAAGGGAAAAAAAGCTGATTTTCAGGCTACCTAAAGTGCTTAATTTCATGGATTTGGGTTTGACCAGGTCTTGGCAAAGGTCTGTATCCCCCTGGCCTGTTACACTGATGGGCTCAGGTACCATTTTACTCATTGCTTTGGCCACAAACAAGGGAAGAGGCTGCTTGGGTCCCACAGCTGGTGCAGGAGGCAAAAGGCTTCAAAAAACCTCAAGGAAGACTCTTCTGTGTTGAGTAATGTCTGAAATAATTGAAGCCACCTTGATTTGAGAGGAGGAAAATGATGAGGACTTTAAGAGTGAGCAGATTTTGAGATGGGAGTGGATTGCCCCCAAAATTCCTCTTGTATATTAATGGCAGGGATACAGAAAATTAGCCACATCCTCATCATAAACTGCTATATATTTTTAATTCCTGTGGGAAACTGCCACAAAGTTCGAGGGTTGAAATTTATGACCCTTTTCTCTCTCCTACTCCAATAAAGAACTACAAAATTCAGGGTTTATGATTAAGGACAGTTCATGAGACTGGTTTAAAGACAGAGAGATTTAATTACTAGAACATTAAAACTTGAGAGTTTGGTTTTTTTCATCACAGTTTGTAAGAATTTAGGATACACTTAAGTTGTTTCCTGAAGCTTTTCTCCCCAGACAGGAAGGATATGGATTGACTTTGCCTTTTTTAATGAAACTCATTGATTCTGAAATAATCTCTTGATATTAGGAACTGTGCCATTAAAACAAAAAAAAGTAAAATTACAGGAGTGAGGAACTCTAGCAATATGAGTATGAAATGGCTTTTAAAATTACTCAAAGGTTATTATGTCCTCAACACTTCGCTGATTTTTTAAAGTGCATAATTTCATTTGAGTCACTTCCTTTTATAAATTGCATAAAAACCTACTGAGGTTTTGCCTCCAATACTTAGAAAAACATCCCATTTTAGACTTTTTTTTCCCCTAACCTCCCACTGTATCTCAATTTTATTTGGATAGACACTTTCAGACAATAATTTCTTCTTTTTTAACCTCAGGAGCAGCAGAGATGAACTCAGTTGTAGTTAGGTATCACGTACAATGCAGAGCCATCTTAAATCTTCAGTCCTTCTTGTTGTTTTGCAACAAAAGCTTCATTTTCCCTGATTTTAATTAACTTCAGACTTGGTATTACTAATTTTAAGCCAGGTTCAGTAGTGAGCTGTAGCATTTCATATACTTGTCCAAAATACCTACACCTATAATTAGAAATATTAAAGCCAAAGACATTTATAAGCCATTGGGATTTTCTTAGCAGATTTTTGAAGAAATCTATGGTAACCTGAAAAATAACAGCAACAGCCAGAGCCCTCACTACCTCTATTCTGGGTACAAGATAAAAATGCTCCCAGAAATAAATACATTTGTCAACATCAACCAGCAAAAGAGAACCAACTCCAGCAGGAGATGTAGCTACTCAAGCCCCCTCACAACTTTAGTAGTCATATTTCTCCCTGAATTTTGCTTGATCTTCCAGTTCTGCAATGAAGAAGCTCCTCCATTAGGGGAAAAAATAATGCTATTGTAATTTCTTTTCCACCCCTACTCCATCCATCCTTGTGGGTACCACAAAGAACTGTGATTTCCTGATTTGCAGTGGGAATTCAGGGGATCTCATGGATAGTGGTGAGTTACCAAACAATAGAGGTTCTATATTCGTGTAAACATTCCAGAGACAAAAATAGGGAAAACTCAGAGAAGCATAAATATGTTTCTATCCAGAACAGTCTCCACAAAGAATACTTTGTACAGTTTTATTATTGTTGTTTTTTTCTTCTTCCCAGAAGCATCAGCAGTTCCTTAGGCATGTAATTTATGAGAGGCTGAAATCTAAATTATGCATCAAAAAGGGAGAGATGCAACTTCAGGGTAATAATGCATTTCAAAAATAACTTCAAATGCGTAGTTCAGAGCAGCAGCCTATGGCTGGAAATGGGTGCCCAGTCAGCCAAGGCAACAGAGAAGTAAAAATTACTCTTCCTTATATAAAAAACCCTGGTGGAGATCTTTATTTTTAAATCTGGCAGCAGCAGAGCTGGATCTTGGATCCCCGAATCTATTTGGAGGACTTTTCCTTCTGAAATACACGAAACAAAAAATAATGCATGAACTATCTGAAATTATATTTCAAACTGAAAAGAAACAACTATAAAGCAACCCAGGGCTGATGTTTGTAGAGACAAGAGTCCCTTGAGAGATCTGAGATCCCTTTTCATCCTCCTTGAGCTGTTCTACACCAACCTACAGCAGGATGTAACTTCCTACTGAATTTCACTGGACCTGGAGATGGATATTCCTTTATTAATAATTCTTATCAGGCTTTTCACCAGGGGTGTTGAGTTGAGGATGAAGAAATTGTGAGTCATAGGCAAAAGCTGCTTTCATGGCTTAAGGTACAAGATCCTCCCCCTTGAGAGTGTAGAGACCACACTGTGAATAGTTTCTCTCTCACAAATGAGTTTTGCTGTCTGCATGTACTAATTAGAAAGTCTTGTACTGTTATTTTTGTCATGGTGCTGCTGGAGAAGCCTGAGAGAACACGTCACCCTGATGTCAGGGTTTGCAGTGCCGAGGGGAATTCATGGTCTAAATGTGCAGGAGGAGAGGACAGAGCACACGAGGCAGAGGAAAAGGGAGGGCAGGAATACTTGCACATAACCTGACATGTCAGGAGGTGATGCCTCTGGTCACCTCACTGTTTTTCCAGGCAACGAGGGGAAACAGGCACTCACAGCCCCTGAGTGACCTGTTGGAAATCCTGCCCACAGGTGCCTCCACTGACTGGAAGGACAAGCTTAGATGTATTTAAAAGATGATGGCACCACCACAAGATTCATTCACTGCACTGAGACAGCCCACCAAGTGAGCAATTGGTGCCACCACTGCTGTTTGATGGTGCCATTTCCCCTCAGCCTTCCCTGGAGGTGAGAGTCCTCCCTTCCTGTATCATGAGGTTCTTTAACTGTCCACAGTTACTGCCCCAAAGGAACACATCCAACCTGAAATTCGACTCAAAGGAACAGATTCCACCTGAAATTCCACTGGACAAAGGGAAGGTGGGGGAATCCAGGCATAGCCCAACCAAGAGCCACCAGAATGGGATGGGACAAACCCTCCTTCACTCTTGTCTCACTGGTTCCCACCAACAGCTGGCTCTCAGAATACCAGCCAGGTTCTGCTCGTGGAGACCCAGATGGAGTCACTCCAGATTTGCTGTGAATCCAGCCCCATTCCTGAATCCAGCCCCATTCCAGGAGATTCCTGCCAGATAACTGTGAAGGGCACATCCTCTCCAGCTCCCTTCACACTGCACTGGAAGAGTACAAGTGTGAAACACTTGTTTGGGAGGTGACAAAGCCTTGTGCTTCACAGGTGGTCACCTTATGCTCTCTTGGTAGACCAAAAAAAAACCCTTTTTGTTTTTTAGGGAGTGTTGGATACAGCAAAACAGCAACAGGGAGAGCAACAGCCCTGAGAGGTGACCTTGGATGTGCAATTTCTTATCTCTCAGCCTTTAGTTTGTCATCAGGGCTGTGCTGCAAATGAAAGCCTTGACTGTCACAGGGAGCAAATTTTTATCCTTCACCAATATCAAGGCTTCAGTGAGGTGTCAGGACCAGGGCTGGAAGGGATGATAAATTTTTCTCTTCCACTTTTAAGAATTTCTCATTTTCCTCCTGTGAGCAGGTTTACTGCTCCCAGGGAACACAGTGGTATTGAAATACTACCAGAATATGTGATCACAATGTCAGGAGATACAACAATAATCACTGATTAAAAAGGAAGAATGAGAAGAGTAAGAGCTGGTGGCAGGATTGCTAAATGCTGATCAGTGCTGCAAGACAGCCTTTGATTTTTTAATTAATTATACATTCCCTCATACTTTGTGCTGCTGTAGATTTAATTGGACTCCTTATTTTTAGGCAACTACAGCAAGAGGAAGATAGGATACAGCTTTCAGAAGCTCAGCTCCAGCCTAATTCTGCCTTATTCAATACCACTGGGAGCAAAATTAGGCTAATGCTGAGCTCTTCTGAAAGCCTCATGGTCTCAGTGCACGTTTACCTGTCTTGCAGGATGGCATCATTTCTACACAGGAATCCATGGAAAACTGGGCTTAGCATCCATGAACATCCCAAAGCCTTAGTGCAGGGAAGAGTAAGTGTTGTGCTTAGAAAATGGTGCCAAGGTCTGTCTCCTACCTATGGGATTTGCCCTGGGATTCAGTTCAGCCTCACTCCATGCAATTTATTTGCACCCTGTGTGCCAACGTGCTTTGCAGAGATAAAGCACTACGTGTGAAACTGCAGAACAAAGAGGAATGCACTGGAAAAAAGGTCTTCTTTTCAACTGCAGCCTGAAATCATGAGCTGCCAGAGGGAGACAAAGGCGACCCCTGCATGCACACACATTTTGTGGCACCTCCTTATCCCTGCTTCCCAAGGGTGTTGAGTGAAATTGCTGGGAGATTCAAGCAGAGCTGGGCTGTTGAGAGAGCAGGGAGGGTCTGAAGAAGAGCTGTGCTGTCTCGTGTGTGTGTACACACGTTGAAGAGCAGCTGCCAGCACTGGGAGCACAGGATCCTGCAGAGCTGCAGCTGGGGGGCCTTTACCTGCAATATTGGCTGAATTTCTCAAAGCCTCAGCTCCTGTAGCAGCCACATATGTCTCGTTGAAACACACATTCTGCTCTTTTGGCTTTCCCAGGGTAGTAATTTCCACAAAACCTCCCCAGTCTCTCAGCAGCAGTGGCAGTATCCAAGTGCTCGTGTTGGTGTAGTTGGTGCACTCTCAGATCTGAGCCCTTGTCCTCACTGTCTGCACAACATCCCTGCCTCCCCCGATGAGTCTACAGCACAAAAATGTGTAGAGCATGTTTGTAGTGCCTTTGAACCTGCCCTGGCTTTGAACAACCAGCTCTGGGAATGCCAGAACAACTCACAGACCCTCGTTTTGTGCACATCTGTCTGATGGTTGATGCTTTTCTTATGTCTACAGCGTGTTTTAGGGTTTGCTTCTGTGAGGATCCTCTGATGGCTAATAATGAGAAAGCTCATCTCACAGTCTTTTCCAGATGGTGCACTCCCATAGCTATCCAAAACCCTATTTTTATTCTTTTTATTTTCTATTCTACAGAAGCTGCGAGACATGGGATATCCTTGATAGCTCCACATCTCTGTCACACTGGGTTTAAATACACCAGCAGGCTCAGATATTACTGTAGGAGGTTGGAGAGACCCATAGACACACACAGAGGCAGCACAATCCTATAAACCTCAGCTCCTTTGAGAACCAGACTAAAGAAAGGCCTCACTGCAGAGAAAAGCTTGAAAGGTGTCCCCAGGATACTCATCCCTGGAAGTGTTCAGGGCCAGGTTGGACAGGGCTTGGAGCAACCTGGGACGATGGAAAGTGTTCCTGCCCATGGCAGGGGGTGGAACAAGATAATCTTCAAAGTCCCTTCCAACCTGAATCATTCTGTGATCCCATGACTTACATACATGCCTTGCCATCAGCCTCTGAAATGTACTGCAAATAATTAATTCTTAACTGATAACTCTTATTCTCCTTATTTGTCTATTTTTTACAAGGCAGCTCTTAAATATTTACCAAGAAGGAAGCCTATATCAGTCTAGGTCCTACCACAGCCACAGGAGCCTACAGAACAAAATAGTCTTTAAAGTCCAAGAAGACTTTACAGCCTGTCCTTCTCCACACTAAGTACGTGTCATTCACTTAATTCATGGCTCGCTCTTATTCCATCTCCCAAGAGCTCACTCTTGACAGGATAGAGAGAGGGTCTTGCTGCAAGCACAGCTATTATTTTGCAGTACCAACACTGCAAAGTGTTATTCCTGGGTACCACTTTCTACCTGGCTGGAAGTGTCACTGGATCAGTGACTCCCATCCCAGGACAAGCTCCCTCATCAGCATGGTGGGAAGACAGGCTGCAATATACCACCACTCCTTCTGCATTTAAGAAAAAAAAAATTGAATTTCTTGAAAGATGCTTTCAAGAGAAGGTGAGGATCAGTTGTAAAAGACTTTTCATGATGAATAATTTTAGAAACACACCCCCACAGCAGCTCTTGCACTCGGGTGCGGGGGAGAGCTACGCTGTGGAAAGGAGGTGATGCTCCTGTGTGTGTGTGTGTCTGTCTGTCTGTCTCACAATACCTGCCTGAGGAGATCAGTCTGGATAACAGGGGCTTCAAGGCAAGCATCCAAGACCTGGCCTCCTACACAACCCTGGCAGTAGGATGGGGGGTGTCTCCACATGGGAGATGCTGCTGGTGAAGTGCTAAGGTGGGGTGTTAGCTGGGTTTGGTGACTGGTGGAGGAAAAGTCATAGGAGAAACCACTTCAGAGTCAGACAGAACATCACATCTGAGAGTCCTCCTGGTCACAAGTCGTGGCTAAAGATTTAGATTAACTAAAGGCTTAAATAAAGCCCCAAATCTCCCACCATTCAGGTACCCAAGCGATCACAAAACATCAGGAGGCATTTTGGCCAAGCATATGAATAGAGGAGCAGAGGACAGGCCAGGTCACATCTCTGATCCTCACACACACACACACACACACACACACACACACACACACACACACACACACACAGAGCAAGGTTTTCTCAGAGAGAAGTGAGAACTATCTCTTTACTTATTCCCACTCCATTGCTCCCACCTCTTTGGTGTCAGAAATTAAATTGATAATGATGAGAGGAGGGGAAGGAAGGAGACATAATTAGACTATGGGGCTCACATCACATCGATTCTGTGAAAAACACAGAACTGGAGTTGAGCACCTTTATGGTCAGTGCTGTAAAGGTAAAACTGCAGGATTTCAGCAGTTCTCACCCCCTGGGAATGCCCATCCCTTGTGGTCACACGAAACCCTGTGCTGAGCACTTTGTAAGGCTTGTGTTTACTCAGGTGGCTCAGAAGAGACTGAAATGATTGAGGGAGAGACGTGCTGAGCTGGTATTTTATGATCTCTGCTGTGGCTGTGCCCCACTGAGGTCTCTGACACACTTTGTGCCAGGCACTGGAGATGCTGCAGCTGCAGGAGCATTTTACAATATCAACCAGACACGTTGGAGCACAGGAAGGTGAAATTATTCCTCCACAAACATGAGAACTAAACACTGGAGTAACCAGTGCATCTTGATACCTGCCAGATTTGGGAGCCCTTAATTAAAAGCTGTGGACTGGCTCAAGGAGAATCCCTTGGTGAGGGGATGGAGCAGGACTGTGCAGGGGCTGAGGTTGTACCTTGGTCAGGTAATGCTGCTTTGGGGGAGGGTTGTGAGCAAATACTCCAGCAAATCCATTTGTTACTTGCCAGCATCAAATCCCCAGATTTTCAGTGAGCTGAACAAAGTTCCTTTTATCACAGCAAACACTTGTTTTAAAATCCTTGGAAGTTCTGCTGGAGGAAAGAATAGACCCAAAGCCTTGATTTGCAATAACCTTTCAGCACATGCTTTGCATAAGAGCAGCTGGCATGTGCTTGTGCCTCACTGAAGTCTGTAAGTACATGCTTGAAGTTAAAGAGATGCATAAGTACTCTCTGGTGTAGGGATAATTACTAAATCCAGGTCTCATTAAAGCCTTCCTATTTCTTTTTTTTATAATTCACTTACATATTCTGCAGGAATATGATCAGATAGGGGAATAAAGACTCCACAGTTAGAGCTGACAGGCCATAACAAAATCAGGAAAGTATGCAAGGAAAGGTTCCCAGTCTGTGGTAAAGTTTTCTCATTACATTCTTAGATCCTGCTTTATCTCATTGTTTCTCAGTTTATCACAATTCTTCATTTCCCGTTCCCTTTTAGACTTCAAACATTTATTTTTAAGATGGCCATTTTTTTTAACCTTTACTTACTAAGGATTTAAACCTTGTGGAGTCTCTTGGATGGGCCTCATGTACAAACTCCACATTACTGAACCAGACACTACGAGGTCATTTCTAATATAAAATCTGTTTAAAGATTATATTAAGTTTAAAATCTGGCCACGAGTTTCTAACTTTTCATTGTTAGAACAGCAAAATAATTGTACTGTGCATTTTTATGGCTTCCATCACTTGAGGCTTCTGTCACCAGAGGACTACAAAGTGATGTGAAATACAGGCACCCAAATTGAAATGCAGACCAAAGCTTGCTAACACTTGTTTTCTCTTTCCCCTGATGGAAACTTTGACATTAGCTTTAGCTGACTGGTTTAACCACACACTTCAGAATCTCTGAGCCAAGAGACTGAGAGCTCTGTGTGTTTTCTCACCCCAAAATGGAGCTCTGAGTACCATGGGACTCCCAACCCCGAGACTATTCAGGGGGGTGTTTTTGCCTTGAGTCAGTGGCAAATGTGCCTCATCATCTGCTGCATTAACCCTCTTTCCCCCTTTTCCTACAGCACTTTGGGCTTCTTGTCCAGGGCTCCCAGATGAATATTGACATAACAAATACTGACATAACTTGGGCTTAACTAGATGACAAGACCCCCTAAGCCAGGAATACCTTTTTGGAATATTGTGAAACATGTGTTACTGAAAGCAGCAGGGCTTCAAAAATTTCCTGAACAGAGCTGTCTAGAGCAGGAGGCTATTTCAAGTCTCTCTTTTTGCCTTTAACTCAAGTATTTCAGCACCCCACCCTTCTTCCTTCCACCTTCCTTAATTTCTTAGACTTCCTTCTTGTTGCTTTGCATGAGTCTATTTTGGGTGTGAGACCATGATTAGCTCCTCCCTGGGCATCTACTTCCCATTTTCCATCCCTGGGGTTTGCCTTTTCAGCAAAGTTGAGAGTCCATTAGCACATACAGCCTGTGAGTCTCCTCATGAGAGAGAGAGAGAGAGACACTGCCCATAAAGAAGAGAAAATCACTACTTGGGAAGAAAATAAGGGATCAGAATGAACAGAGACTCTTCCAAATGCAGGAGATAATGCAAGAATTGATTAATGCAAAGAATACCAAATTAAGCTTTTTGAGCCCAGCTGTCACCACATTGGGTGTTTTATCCATCCCTGGCAAACACAAGATACTCCCTTCTTCCACTAGATGGAAAGGGACTGGATTTATGGAAGAAATCCTTCCCTGTGAGGGTGGGGAGGCCCTGGCACAGGGTGCCCAGAGAAGCTGTGGCTGCCCCATCCCTGTCCAAGGCTGGGTTGGATGGGGCTTGGAACAACTTGGGGACAAGTTCAGACAAACACTCAAACCCTCCCTCCAAGGATGTGCACGGCACAGAGACCTGGACTCTGACCTAGAAGGAAGTTTGCATCACAAGTTTCATCACAAGATCCAAACCAAGTAGATCAATGCTTTGTTTTCACGCTTTAGCTGTGCCATGTTGACTTTGGTCTGTGTTATCTCCACCTGCTTCCTCTATCAGGCTGGGAAAACTTCCCCTCAGCTCTGGGGTTTGCTGTGCCTCAGGAGAACAAGTCAGCTCTCCACTGGCAGGCAAGGGCAGCTAAAAGAAGGCTCCTACTAACAGGGGCAGCACATCAAAACTCACTGGGAATTAGTCCCAGAAAGTGAGGGCCTTGGTGGCCGTCGGGGCTCCAGTTCCTGGTACAGCCCAGTGTCACCAACTTCACAGAACAGCAGCTTTCTGGCAAATTGTGCAACTGCACCGCCCCCAAACTTCCTGTTTTGAAACCCCAAGAAGCTGGAAAATGTTAACACTGACACTTCAAAGTGCTAGTTGGGGCTTTTCTTTTAATGACACACGATACTAAAAAATCCAGTGTACAAAGAAAGGAGTGAAGTGGGGCTGCCTTAAGGACTGGGGGCAGAAAAAGAAGCCCAGGGAGCCTCAAGCATGGCACAGCATCCATGCCCTGTGTGACATCAGGCAGCTCCTGGCTCTCCACCTCCTCGAATTTGGAGGTGAGCTCCATCCCTGTGGCTCTCAGTTTTTGGGCAGCAGGTCCTGGAGCTGCCAGCTGGAGCTGTGCTGGGCACTGCAGACAAGCTGTGCCACGTGGAGGTGACAGATGGAGAGGCAGGTGCTCACGGAGGGGCACTGGGACAATTGCAGCCGTGTGCCATGAGCAGCCACCTGGCCCTGATCCTACACTGCCCAAACCCCACCCACGAGGACAGAAGGAGGCTCTACTGATGAGATGGCAAAAGCAGAGCTGCAGCAAATCTCTGTTCCATCCCAGCTCATTTCTGTTGGGAAGAAGAGCAGTTAGGGAGGAGAAAGCCCCGTGTTTGTCTTGAGCACAATAAATAAGGGACTTATTTATTTCCACTCAGCACGAGAACTGCTTCCTTTTCTGGCTATCACTGAACCTCCAGATGGTACATTTGAGCACTTAAACCTCCAGCTTGGCTCCTTGCAAAGGCATTGTCTTCCTGATTAGCTAAAAATGTGTTCATGGTGTTGGGATGAAAGCTCCTGCTCCCTGCAGTAGTGAAATCATGGGCACTCTGCAGCATTCTGGCTGTATTCAAACCAGGGGACAAGCCTCTGCTAAACGTGCTCCAGTTACAGCCACCTTCTATTTGGACTCATTTATATTAATTATGTTGGACTGTGTTGCTAATGGTCAGAATTCTCTAAACCCTTTAACAGCACCAGTTATTTCCCATCTTCCTTAACCCTGACCTCATTTTCCAGTGATTGCTCTGCATCACAGTTTTGAAGCTTCCTGAACCAGCCAACTGAGGTGCTGCCAACTTCTATGGTTTTATTAGGGAATTGTGAGACATCATTTTCTTAAATTTCCAGCTTCAGGACTCTCGTTATTTTCAGACACTGCTGCTCTTTGTTTGAGCAATGTATTTCTAGATTAGCACATAGGGGGAAAAGCTTAAGGAAGTGGAGTAGAAAACCAGACAACAAATGTAATCAAAAGCAAAAAATTAAGAAGAAAAGCAACGTCATGATAATAAGCAAACCTAATGACAAGGGGAAGATAAAAGGACAGAGGAATTTTGATGGTGTGTGACCAATTCAAATCAGCCCAAATACCTGCACCTCATTCCTCCTCCATCCCACAGGGACATGGAGTGGCAACTGTGAGCTCAGGACCTGGACAGCTAAGCCCATGCCTCATAAAAGCTGTGCTGTTCTTGTTCTAAGGAAAATAATATCCTGCTTCCTCTGTAAACTGTGTATCTCTTTAAAAATGTTAAATGGCTGCTACATTCCTGCCTTTATCCCGGACACTTTTTATGAGTCTGTCCTTCCCTCTCCTTTTGCTTTAACGAGCTGGCTGAGCAGAGGATTAGGGCAATGTCTTGGTGCACACGTGCTAAAGAAGGGGGGGAAAAATCCGCCTTCAAAATCTTACATAACTGTGAAAAACAAACACACAAACCAGAGACACACACCCAGGCCCTCAGTCTTTGCAATTAAAAATCATCATCATCATCCTGTGGCCTGTTTGCCAGCTGGACTGTCCTGTGAAAAAAAATGAACACTTGAAAATCTGGAGACTAGAAATACAGGGCAGAATGTTCCCCAAATGATTCCATTTCCCATTTCTCTCTCTTTCCTGCTACCAGAGCTTGGTGTTCAGGAGCTTTGTGTCCATCATCAAGCGTGAAAACAAGAGAAGGAAGGGAGAGAGATTAATTTTTCTGCCACACACTTATATTAGAATCATTTGTCTCACGAAAACACACACGGGTTGTTGGGGGTTTTTTCCCCCTTAACAAACTGCAGAAAAGGAACATTCCCAACCCCCCTGCCCTAAACAGGAACTGGATCCCCAGTGATACCATCCTGTGCTGCCCCTATTTATAGAAGGAAGGTCACCCAAATAAGAACAGAGACGGTATCATATGATTTTTTGGTGACCAACTGATTCCTGCACGTTGAGAATTCAGAGGAGCACAACTCACATTGAAAATCATTTGGGAAGGACACCTCACTGTGGCCATTTCTGTGTGTAGGACAACCAAGGAGTTTGTGAAACACACGCTCAGCTATTTGGAAGTTGAGTGTCTTTCCCGACATCAAATGATCAACTCATTAAATGGGCAGAAATTTCGCTCACAAAACTTCCCTTCAATGTGCAATTGTTTATTGAAAGCCTAAAATAGACACATTTCCAGTATTGTACAGTTAGGGGTATAAACAATTGAGGAAAACTGCAGGAATTCAGGAATCTGTAAAGGTCACTTGATGAGCAATTTGGAAACAAGCATACACACAACGAGCTGGGAATTTTGCTGTTTGTGAAGAATTTCTAACAGCTTCCCTGTAGGTATTGCTGGCTGGGTTGAGTTGAATGCAGGAGTTGAATGCAGGACCTGCCACACCATGGCTGAGTTTCACACATAAACTAAGAGGGGGGAGTTAAATACTGAGCTTCTAACCTGTACCTGGACTGCTCCACATCTAGAAAATAACCTATTTTTGCTCATTCCCTGGAGCCAGCCAGCATTTTGCTCTCTATTCTTTTGCCATAAACCAACAAGAGATGGAAAAAGTCAAGCTTTAAACAAGCACATACATCTATTTGAATGTACGTTTGCATAAATACATATTTTATATGCACAAACAAGCAAAACATAAAGGTGCCTATTAAATATTCCTCAGAAAAACATTCTGCTTTACAGCATCCCTCTTTCAAACTCATTTGACATAAATTATGATCTGTAATTCCTATCTTGTCAGTCAGGCCTTTGAACTGAACCTAATGAGTAGAGCCAAGTATTTCCATCATGTTTAATGCCATTTCCAAGAAATCTGTATTTACACAGCTAAATATTTTATGGGCCAAAAATTGAAGGCTACTTGAGCTGATGAATCCATCCCTCCAAGGGGTTTTGTTCGTGGACAAGGAGCTTGCCTGGGCTTGAGGCACATGATGAGAGGGAAGATTTAGTCATTCCCTTTCTCTCACAGGCTGCCTCCAGTCCTTCCATTGCTCATTCACAAATCCCTCAGTGCCTCTGTAGGCAGCTCGTAGGTGGGTCTGAGGTAGAAATTCTGGCATTTTCTGAGAGCAGAACAAGGTCCCTCTTACAGACAGAAAACTCAGCTCTGCTGGCGGCAGGATTTGAGTCCCTGCTTAGTAAAGTAAAGGAAGAGCCAAAGGAAATCCCTACTGTGGGCAACAACCCCCCAAAGTTTGCATACTTTTTTAGTGATAAAATGTAATGCAGATTAAGGAATATCTCAAAAGAGTCCTCCCCCCATCCCTGTCTCCTGTGCTATTTGCATTAATTTCCCCACCTGGTGTTTCTTTGCCACTGGCAGCCACACACACTTTCCTTTTTTAAACTGGGATTGATCCCTGTCCAAGGCTGGGTTGAGTTGAATTGAATAAAGCTGAGCACTTTTTAAAGTGCTGGACTAGAATCAGAAAGCTGAGCACTCAACAGAGGAAGGATTTCTGTGTGGTGCTTCTGAGAGTGAAGGTTCTCTTTCTGGTTAATGCATCATTCCCCATTACAGTCATTTCCTCTGAAGTAAATGGGATTTGGCCATTATACTTTATGTTTATTGATGTATATTTCCGAGCTGAGTTGACATTCCCCTGTGCCTTTTTTTTTTCCTTTCCATGAAATGACAGGAAGCCAAAAATCCTTCAAGAGCAACGAGTTAAGTTCTGTAGCACACAGAGCTCTGTGCTCTCCCATTAAGTGGGCTGGGGTTAAACTGGACACCATTTACACATTAATATGTGAGCCAGGGCAGCAACACCAATTCTGCTCTAATGTTTTGGGCTAAGGGGTCAACTGTTTAGCTGGGATGCTTCCTGGCAATACTGTGATCCTGTTTAACCAGTGATTCAGTGGAGAAGGACCTTCCCTGTGACTTGACATAGAAAAGTGTCATGGGAGGTTGAAGAATCAAATATTCTTTGTGGTGGCTAAAATACCTGCTGTGCATTTGGAAGACATTGCTATTAGGATTTGCTTTGCCCTTCCCTGAAACCTCCATTTCCAGACCTGCAGCTGAACAGAACATTTCCCTTGCTGTCTGTTTAAAATGATTATTACAGGTTGCTGTGTGCTGTTAAATGGTTTCCCTGCACTTCATCCCAGAGGCAGCAGAAGTCAAGAGATGGAGGAATTAAGTGGCTCAAGGGGCCAGTAATGCTGCACAAAGCTTTTTGTGTCCTCCCTGACACTTTTGCCTGACCAGAAGTGGTTACTGTGAGATGCCATTTGGTACATTATGAAAAATAAGTTATTATCTGGTTCATCTGAGTCACAAGCCCACTTTTTGCCACTTGCTAAAATGCTACAGCCAACACTTGCTACCCAGCATGAGTAAATCTGAGCCCCTAGTCACCTAATTAAGTGACCTGATTTTCTCAGGAGCAGAATATGTTTTCCAGCTCCCACTGCACTCAGCAGTTGTGAAAATCAGGCCACTTTTGAACAGCTGTGACTAGTTTGGAGTATCCAACTTATAAAAAGTTGATCTTGGCCTGGGAGCTGGGGGATGAGTCCTCTCCAAGTTCTGGTTGCAGGGGAGGGTGTTTGGGAGGGATGCAGAGGTTATCAGTCATCAGCACCATTCTCTGCACTAAATTAAAAAATAAGTTAAAAAGTCCTGGGATAAAAATATATTTTGGCTTTTGGTTGCTTGATGCAGTATTTCCCCCTCACACTGAACATGAAATTGGAAAGGGAGTTTATTGTCCCTGTGGATGAGAGAGGCACAGTTGGAAATCACATATGAACAAGTGTGTGGGTCCAGCACAATGTTCTCTAACACCCTTTGGGGTCCCCAAACGCAGCAGGAGCTGCAGGTAATTCCAGCACAGCTCCAATGTGTGATCTGTTCCAGTTCATTAAGGGAACAAGTCAACAAGGGTGGGTGGCAGAACTGTCTGTCCTGCTGGATTTTGGATGGCTCCTCCAGAGATCTGCACTGGGGTCTGGGGAGAGGAGATCCCAAGGGAGAGCCAAGCTTGGCAACAGGACAAACTGCTCATTTCAAAGCCAGGGCTTTACTGGGAGGGCAATTTTAATTCATTGTCTCAGATGTGACACAGAGAGACTCGTTTCAGAGGTTTGGTTGGAAGAGTCACATTTTACTTGTGTTTTAAAGAACAGAAACAAGCCAGACAGGAGGGGAGGTGAACTGAGCAAAGGCAGCACATGAGAAATGGGTGGTGAAACCAAGGTAAGGAAAACCCAGAGCTGGAGGAGCAGCTCCCTGAGATGTTCCCAGCCTCTGGGTTGGGAGGAGCTTTTTTTGGTCTTTTAAGTTTTCTGAGCTACTTTTCAAAGCAAAGCAATGGCTGTTTTGAATAGAACACCTGAGCCAGGCCAGGGGAAGGTCAGCAAGGTGGAACACACCAAGCTACAGAGTTCACCACGTGAGAGAGATGCTTCAGAAGGCAGGTGCTGGGACCAACAGTCTGCTGATCTCAAGTGAACACTGGCAGATAAGGGCAGCAAAACCCTTCAGAAGGAAGTATTTTCATAATCACACACTTGCAACACAGCCCTGGTTTTTTGTTGAAGTTGTTTGGGGTTTTTTGCAGCATTATCTTTCTGCCTTCCTCTAACTCTCAAAATGAGCAAAAATTTGTATATTCAAGGGGTGGGGAAGGCAAGGGCAGAGCTGAAACACAGCTGAGTCAACAACACATGTCCAGGAGCTGGTGGGTAACATTGCATGAATCCTCCATGGTTCTCAGAGTGCTTTTGAAAGTCATTGCTGCAGACAGAAGCACAGTCACACACCACTGTGAGCTAAAACAAGTTCTGAAGGGTCCCAGATGCCCTGATCCTAAAGCCACAAGCTGGACCCTGCAATCTGCCCTCCATCCCTTAAGTAGGAAGCCCTGAAATCACCTATTCATAGAGAATTTTGCCCAAATGAAAGCCTGTCTTCTACCCCATAACCCTAATTTTTTCATCTTTTTCTGCCTCCTTCACTCATCACTTTGCTCAGTATTTATCCCATTTGGATTCTGGGTGAATTCTTTCTCCTTCCTGGCTGTCACTCAGGTTACAAAGCTGAGCTGATCCTGGATTTCATCACTGATGTCAAACCATTGGTGTCTAGAATTAAACAGCACTGTGCTGGTCTGTTCAACTGGGAAACTTGCTGAACAGGAGACTTGGGTCTTCCCAGCTGGAGTGAAAAGGGATTTAGAGGCATCCTGAAGGGGAATAAGCAAACGAGCTCTGTCAGTGCAGCAAGGGCTGGAGGGAACTGCTCTAACCTGGAACTTCTCTGGTTTGTGCCCTCTCGTGGCAGTTGGATTTTTTTGTGTCCTCAGCACAACGTCTGCACTTTGAGACCCAAACCTTTGGGTTTTCATGCTGGAATGACCAGCAAAGAGGTCATTAAAGGCCAATATCAGGTGCTTCACTGTCCATAAAAAGTGGGGCAGCAGGGAAAACTCAGAGGTCCATATTTCATGTTTTACCCTGAATGACTTTGCCCTTCAGACAGTTCACAGCAATTTGACAGGCGGCACATCCAACAAAAAAAGCCCCAGGGGTGAGAGAATCAGTCTGGAAAGGGTATCCCACAGGTTTCCAAACACAGTTACAGCCCTTCCCCAGCAAGGAAGGTCCAAGCAGTTGCTGTGACAGGAGCCACATAACCCAGCAGCACTGAAATTCTCTTTATTTTGCTCTCTCTTCAGACAAAAAGCACTGGCATCGACAGGTGGAAGAAGTGTTCAAGCTGCATGCGACTGGTTGGTATGAAGTAATAAATGTTAAAAAGTCAAATTAGTCAGTTTGAGATTTTAGCCATTAGAATGGGGGATGTAAAACAGGGGCATTATCTGAAAAACACCTGCACAATTAAATGCCATTTAAGTGCTGTCAATAAGCAATCCAGAAGCAGGTCTTGTCTGAGAGGGTTTGTGATCTCGAGTAAAAGTAGAAACATGAAACCCTCACTGTCTCCAGCTGAACAGAAAGCTGAGAGCTGCCTTTTCAAAGCTGTTGAGCAATTTCTAGTGCTCTCCTCCCTGTGCTTTGCACACTGACAGGCAGAAAGGCTGAAGCAGTGACCCGGGTTAGATCTTCAGAGCATCAATCTCAAAATAAAACCCAATTTTCTGTATTACTTAGCAGTGGTAATGGGCTGCCAGTGAGACAGTGCAGCTCTGCCCGACCTGCCAGAGAGGATACTTTCCATAAAGGGAGAAGGAGCGGGAGCGAGGACAAGGGGAAGCTGGTTTTGCTGGGGAAAAATATGTAATGATCTGGCAATTTAACAGTTGTTTCTCCCTCCCAGGCTCTTCTCCCATGTGGGTGACCCCTTCCTTGATGACCCCCTGCCCCGGGAGTACGTCCTGTACCTGCGCCCCACGGGCCCCCTGGCTCAGAAGCTCTCTGACTTCTGGCAGCAGTCGAAGCAGATCTGTGGGAAGAACAAAGCTCACAACATTTTCCCACATATCACCCTTTGCCAGTTCTTCATGGTAAAGCCCAGCTCCTCTCTCTCTGCTTTGCCTTGGTGCATGAAATCATGGGCAGCCCTTGCCAGGCTCGGCAGGCTTGCAGGCTTCATTCAGTGGCTGCACAGGGGCTGGTGTGGGCAACTGGGGGGCTTTGACTCATGCCTGGGCTTGTGGAAGAGGGAATTGGGTTTTAAGCTGTTGTTTTTAGGGAAAACCAGCGGCAGAAAACCAAATTCTCATCACCCAAGTGATCGTTGCCATGTGAATGGATGCGGGGGGAGGTTGGGAAGGTTACCTGGGGATAGCTGATCCTGCTTTGAGGACAAGGGAGGGGCAGGGCATTTCAACATAGATTTTTTTCCATGCCCCTGTACTTTTCCTCCACACATTACAGCAAAGGTGAGACCATCCACACCCCCCCCCCCATGCCTGACAAGTTCCTCTCCTGCTCCCCTTGGCAGTGTGAGGACAGCAAGGTGGAGGCTCTCACAGAAGCTCTGCAGGCCACCGTGATGAGGTGGAAATGCAAATTCCCAGCCCCTCTGCCTCTGGAGCTCTACACATCCTCCAACTTCATTGGGCTCTTTGTCAAGGAGGAAAGTGCTGAGGTGCTCAAGAAGTTTGCTGCAGACTTCGCTGCAGAGGCGGCTTCCAAAGCAGGTGAGTGGCTGTGCTGGAGCTGCAAAGAGCTCGTGGTTCAGGCACCGTCAGAAAACAGTTTTGATGCCACGAAGAAACAAAGCTCACAAACTCAGTGTCTGATTTTTAAGTGAAAACTAAAAGCTGAGAGGAACACCCCGCCCAGGTGCTTTGGATTTCAGTGTTTTTCACTTCAAAAATCACCTCACACTTAATCTCGAGTGTTATCTCCTGAAAGGGAAGTTGACATTTGGTGGTTCCTTAACCTTTCACAGTTTCTCTGTCTGCTGGGTGTTTCCTGCTCCCCTCACTACCTCAAGCCACTACCACAAAACTTTCCTCAACCATTTGTTGAGGCTGTGCTTGTTTTTTTACTGCATTTCTGAGATGCAGAGAGGGCTGTAGGTTCATCACACCTCAGGAATTCATTGCTTTGACCTGACAGTGGCCTAGAATTTTCCTTCCCTTTAGAAGAGGGAGGGAACATTATATTTAAAAATGCACATTTTGAAAGGCAGCAACAGGCACAGACACATTGAGTGGGTCCAAGGATGCTGCAGCCACATGAGAGTGGCACAAATCCTCTGCTCCAAAGTGTTTCCCAGACATGTCCTCAAAACCAGCACGGTCAGAGGGGCAATTTTTCCTCCAAAAACCCCACTGATTCAGAAGAAGGAAGCATCATCAATGTCTTCCAACAAGCTTCTGCCCCATTCAGACTAAATTGGTTGTTTTTTAAGGGAAGGCAGTTGCTGTATTGCAGCCCCCACAGCTTGGTCAGGTTGTCATATTAAGGTTTCTGGAGTTTTTTCAGAGATCCAGAATGTATTTTTTTCTTGCTGATCAAAAAAAAAAAAAAAAACATGGATGAGCTTGCAAAGCTACCCCTGGCTGGCATTTGGAGCCAAGTCTCTGAATAGCTGCAATTTTGACTGAATAATCAGTCAAGTTTAATTGCAATTTTTGGTTGAATAAGCAAGAATAAATTACTTGCAAACAATGTGTCCTGTGATTTCCACATCTGCTGGAACAGCCACAATATTTCACACACTTTCACCTTTCTGCTTCCTGGAATCTTTTCCTAATGCAGGTTCTTTTATTCTGCAGGACCATTTTGAATCATTATTATATCAATGTCTGTTTCTACAGTTTGGCAATACCTCACCCTGAGTGGCTAAACTGGTAATCCAACTAATGCCCAGGGAAAAGATTAAATCAACTTGCATGAACCTGTAATTCCATGGATTTGTAATTTGTGTAGCAGAGAGAACAAAGGAGGCAGAGTAAAAATTATGCTTTTTAACTTGCTTATTTTGGAAAGATCTTCAAGATCTTCAGCTGCTCATGCAAGTTTACCCGTTACTTGGAAAAATGCCCCTTTTTTGGCAGAAAATCCAGCATGTTCAGAATTGCAATAACTGCTATCACACCATCCAAAACCCCTTGGTTTGGCAGTTTGGCAAGGAAGCCTCGTCTCCCACCCTGCTGTGACTCAGGACTGAGTCAGACCACTAATCTCTAATAATTTGATCCAAGGTACAAAACAGAGAGCTCACACTTGACTTCCCCTTCTCCAACTGCCCCAGGATTTGCTGCACTCGGGTGTCTTTAGCAACCCATCTCCCAGCCCCTGGTGGAGGCTACAGTGGCTCTCACACCTTCTGGTTGTTAACCCACATCTTCTCCTTGCAGATGTTCACGTGGAGCCCCACAAGAAGCAGCTCCATGTGACACTGGCCTATCACTTCCAGACCAGCCACCTGCCCACGCTGGAGAAGCTGGCCCAGAACATTGATGTCAAGCTGGGCTGTGACTGGGTGGCCGCGATCTTCTCCCGCGACATTCGCTTTGTCAATCACGAGGTGAGTTTTTGGGGCTTGTTTCAGTTCCCGCCTCCCCCCAAAAAAAGAACCCCCAACAAACTAGTCATCTTAACAAACAGACCACTTTGCCTTTCTTTTGATTTGTTACTCATGCTGTCCAGACTTGCTGTTTCACCCACCTCATTCCTTGCTTCCTGCAGCAACAATGTCCTGCTGGATTAATTAATTCTAACAATGACTCTCCTGTGAGCTCAGCATAAGTTGGTCTGACGTCTCTAGAACCAGACCAGTGTTTTAACCTGACCAGCATCCAATTCTGCTCTACAGGCTTGACTTTATTATTAACCACAGCATTTAGTTTCATCATGTGAGAAACATTTACCCTGATAATAGATTTCAATTACTCATGTGGACTGCAGTATTTAAGTCTCTTAAGGTAGTTACCTTAATAATGTTGTTGTCCACATAATATACAGAAAAAATACTAATTCTACTTCATAGATTTGGATCTTGGGCATAGGGAAAACCACACACATGAGATTCTTCTCACCTGATGTAAATACCCAGGTTAGACCTGTAGTCTGAGCCTTGGTGCAGAGAAACAGGCACCTCCAGAACATGAGACATCTGAGCCATCTGAGATGTCTATCTCAGGATGAGATGAATCAGTGTCTGAGGAGGGAACCTCCAGAAGGTGCTTTCTCAGGCTCAGGTCTTTTACTTGACTCCTGAGGTTTGGGTGAGTTACCCCAGCAAGGTGCATTGTCCAGAACCAGACATACAAAACTGGGAAAAAGCTGTTTTAGTCCAGCACACAAAGCTTCTGAAGAGCTGACATCTCTGTGACCCAGCCCAGGCTGTGCTTCCATGTGTGACAGCTTCCTTTCTTATCCAGAGAGTCCTGGTGGCCTTCAGGAGCTTCACACAGTCAACACTGTCCCTGGTGGCAGAGGGAGTTGCTGATGAAAAGCAGCTCCATCTTTGCATATCTCACTTCAGGCAGCCATGTGTGAAAGTCTGGGCCTTGTGGTATCAGGTGACAGTGACTTGTTTCCATCTTCCTTTGAAGATACCACACATAGTCCAGGAGGGTTGGTGAGGGCTGACACCATCAGGAGATCAGAGCTGCTCAGCAGAGATGGCTTTTCTTTCCTGACGCCATTGCAGAAGTTATTTATGGCCAGGGATAAGAACAACTCTTCCTCTTTTAACTGGGGGACTGTTGTAGCAATTTCCAAGGAAATTTAATGGTAGACATTTAATACATGTGGATTTCTCATGCTGAAGTGGAGATTACAGAATTATATTCCCTGATCTTTCCCCCACCTTTTAACTTCATCCTGTTCATGCTAGAAAATACAAAGAAGACAGTTTGGCCACATCCCAGCATTTCTTATCACCTGGGGTTTTTTCCTGTACATTCCCATGAACAATTTTGAGAGCAGCAGGTCAAGAGTCAAATTGTTGCCTCACAACAGTGTCTCTGTTCAAAAAAAACAGCAAAAAGAACTTCTATTTTAGTTCAAACATAAGTGTGTAAATCAGAGTGGGTCACTGACCACTAGGGCTGTCTAAATTCCAGGTCCCAACAAGAATTCAGTTCCATTTGTAACAGGATTTTTAGATTTAAGCACATAGTATATGATCTCACTCACTTTAAAAAATCATCCCCCCTTTTCCTCCTGGTTACCAAAGACACAACTGGAATCAAATTGGGAAGAACTAAATACCTGGAAAAGCTTTCCAACAGCACAGAGTGAGAAGCAGCAGGAATTCCCTGAAGGAGAACTTTCCAAGTGCTGCACTACAAGGAGAGCTGTTCACACCTTGCTAAAGTTAAAGGTCTGGGGTGGGAGTTCTCCTGCCCCACTCTGCCAAACATTCCCTTCTTTTGACAATCCTTTTGTTCATTTGTGCTTCTCTTTCTCCCCCAGACTCTGCAGGTGATCTATCCCTACACCCCCCAGAATGATGATGAGCTGGAGCTGGTCCCAGGGGATTTCATTTTCATGTCCCCAGTGGAACAAACCAGTACAAGTGAGGGCTGGATTTATGGCATTTCCCTTGCAACTGGCTGTTCTGGGCTGCTGCCTGAAAATTACATCACCAAGGCGGATGAATGTGGGACCTGGGTGTTTCATGGGTAGGTAAAGCTGCTCAGTCCAGTCTCCAGGGCTGTAAAAAGGGGCTCAGCAGCTGGGATTTCACCTGAGTAGGTGAGGAGTCTCCCAGAGCTGCTGAGAAGGTCGTTGGGAGGAAAATACTGGCACAGAAAGCCCTGTCTCATAAGCCAAAGAAGAGCAGATGCCCTCCCTGGGCATGGGATTAGAGGACAATGTGATTTTTTTAGCTGTTACAGCAGCTATTTATTACTCCCAGGATCACTGCTGGTTAATGGGGCTGGAGCAGATGGCTGCTGTAGACACTGCTGTGGAGACACCTCTGTGCTTGGACCAGGATCAGGAAGGTTTAAATTTGAGTATTAATTTGAGGAGAGACATCTTCTCTGTATAATTCCTTGGGATCAGCAGCATTTTTCTTAAGATACTTAGCAAGATTTTTCAGAAGCCTGCGAGGCTTCAGTGAGAAAGCAGTCCTCACCTTTTGAATAAGATTATGGCATATGCCTCTTGATTTTGGTAGGAATTAGTTAAAAAAAGTAATAAGTAGCAATAAAAAAACCAAACAGTGGTTGAGGAGTGACAGAGCAGTGAAGAGAAGGCATCATCCAGAAGACAGGAGATGTTGTCTGCCTTCAGCATCTGTTTGCCAAGCAGAGGAACCATGAGCCTTTGGGAAAAGCTTCCAGACAATGACCTTGGGAGATGACTAAGCTGAAATAGCTTCAGTGGTTTCTGTTTTCCAGCAACATGAAGGAGAAAGCACTGGAGACAGACTGATGGCTCTTCTCCAGACACAGCAAGATAGGGTGCCTTTGCCTCCTCATCATTCCCAGTGAATGAATCCTGGCATCCACAAATAGATAGTGAAGCCATTTGTGGCCATTTAATAAAGGTTTAGAGAGAAAGAAAGTCTCAGAAATCATGTGGCAGCTCCTGGAGGCAAAGGGAAGAGGGGTAACCAAAAAATCCAGTGTCCTTAAAAAACTATCCTATGGGCAAAGCAGGAAAGGGCTGAGACAGGTGAAGGGCTGGAAGATGGAAAAAGATCCACTTTGAACAGCAATAGAGATGGGTCCTGGCTGAGAAATTCAGCTTCTTTTCATAGTTTGATACTCGAGTTTTGAGGTCAGTGAGGGGGGATCTGTGCTGACCCTTTGCCTGCATTTGAGCAGTGAGAGGAACAGCTCCTTGTTTTCTCTTGTTGGGAAAACTCACCATGAGTAAACTAAATACAGTGAAAATAAACCTAATACAGTTAAACCTAAATACATTTAAAATAAACCTCAGAAGGTCAGGTCTGAAGCAGTACAGGAGGCTGGAGAGGCTATCAGGACCATCAAGGTGGTATTTTTTTCCTGCTTTAAACTGGTTCAAGCCATATGATCTCACAAATCAGCTCTTAGCAGAAATGCAGGTGACATGTTTTTGTTCTACTGGCAGAGGCACTCGGTGTTATTTTAACAGCTGTGAAACCCCTCTGGGATTTTATCCTAACTGGGTGCTATCAGGGACATATTTAAGGGACTGAAAAGTGCAAGCACTGGCAAGTATTTCTGTCAAAGTCAATGACCACATACATTATCTGATAATGGAGTTTTTTTAATGACTAAGCAAAGGTAACCCATCCAAGGGACTGAGTCAGCAGAGGGTCGTTGCAGCTTCTGTAATTGCCTGTCAGAGTTCAGTCCTCAGGGTCTTGGTGAAAGTCCTTGAATGTCTCACCATGAGAGCTTTGTTCAGAGGGAGCATCATTGAGGCAGAGTGGGATTTGTTGCCTCCCTTTGGCTACACTTAACTTTAAGCACGGGTGAGAATAAATTCCCACGTAGGTGGACAGTGAAAAATGTAGCAACAACAACCCAGGCTGAGTGTGCCAGGTCTCCACTAGGGAGCAGAAGTTGTTCTGTGCCCAGGATCCCTGGTAAGTGCCCAGTGGGAGAGGCAGGGCTGAGCCCCAGCTACCCTGCAGCCATTAGTTCCCAAATTTTGGCCCACGGTCAGTGATGTGCAGCTGGTCCCCAGATGAATTTAGGGAGCATGAGGAGGGTTTTGGCATTCTCCATGAGAATATTGGAGGACTGAGAGAGCCTCACAGACCAGAGTTTGGGAACTGCTGTTCTGTAAACTGTTTCCAAGGAAACAGCCTGCTGAGGTGGAATTTGCCTCTTCTTGTGTGTGCATCACCTAGCAAGGTGCTCTCCAGGCAGCACTAAAATACAAATAATAATGAAATAACATTACAACAGTAATTACCACCAGCTCTTGAAGTCTGCAGAAGTGTCCTTAGGGCAGCCTGAGCACACAAAATCCAAAGCTTTCCCAAAGCCAACATCCTTCTATTTCTGGCAGGTCCTACTCCATTCTGAATACTACACCCTCCCCATCCCTTCAAGGCTTCACTGATGGAGCTCTGGAGAGAAGACAGCAGGAAGACCAAGGGCCTGGGGATGCAGGGCCACTCACCATCATCTGCCAGAACGTGCAGGTAGGGACCCCCACCCCTAAATCACACACAGCTCTAGGGACAAAAACTTATCCACTGGTCTCTTTTCACTACCTGCAGCAGCAGTTACAAGTTAAAGTTCTTTACAAGCTTTTGAATGTGATTAACCACAGGCATTGAGGACATTGCTGAGCCCAAACTGGCTCATGACATGGGGATGGCAGGGCCCCACCCTCTGCTCCACTCAGCACTTTTGTCCCAGCATAAATCTACCAGTATTAGTTCACAAAGACTTCCATTAATTCATAAAAAGCACAAGTTCAGGAGAGTTGCTTGTAACATTTGCACTTGAGTGAAGCAGAAAGTGCCTGGTCCTGACTCTTGCTGGTTACTCAGGTCTCAGCAAACCTCTTGCACTTTGGTGAAGGTCAAACCTCCTTAATTTTCCTTCCAGCCCCTGAGGATAACCAGCCAGCCAGGACCTCAGAAACGCTGCCTGTTTGTCTGCAGACATGGGGAAAGGATGGATGTGGTTTTTGGGAAGTACTGGTTGTCACAGTGTTTTGATGCCAAAGGTGAGTCAGCTCTGGGGTCTCCCAGGTTGGAGGAAGGAGAGTGGTGACTGCCTGGAGCAGAGCTGTGGTTTCCTAACACAGATTGATGCTTTTTGTGGTGGTGGGGCTGCAGTCAGAAGCAGAAACACAAGCCAGGGAGGAAATACTACATTTGCCAATATTTGGGAAACCCTTGCAGGGGTGATTACACTGCATTTACATCGCCAAGGAGCAAATGTATCCTGAAGCATTAGTCAGTGTTCAGTGAAAACATTTACTGCCATCAGGAAAATACTTTGCACAGCTGGCTCTCAGTCCTAAGTGAAAATAACGCCACTACAGATACAGAGAGTGGCTTTTGGGGCATAAAGTGATCTCGTCCACTCAGTCATATACTTCAGACTGTAGTTAACAAACTATAACTTCAGGCTCTGTTGGCATTAGAGCTGATCATAAACTTGTCAAAAAAGTCTTTTTTCTATTCAAAGCATGCCGATGTCTTGGGGTGATTTCACAACTACCTTTTTCTAAATTATGGCTGAAGAACTCTGACATTTCAGTACAAGTGTAACTTTAGGGGTTTCTTTTGTTGTGGGATAGAAATTGTTTTCCCATGGGGGAAACTGTCCTGAGGAAAACTTCAAAAACATCAGCAACATTCTCTGCTGGTTTTGAAACAGTGAAAGCTGCTTGACTTAATTTTGTGAGGTTCCTGATGGTTTTACGTGGGGAAAACTGCTCAAGAGCCAAGCCAGGTCCAGGCAGCACCTGCATGACGTGGACGTGGTGGTGGGAGAGGGTGGGATGAGGTTTGATTCTCCTGCCTCTCTCTGAAGGAATGATTGCAGCCTGTGACCTTTCCCTCCCAGGAAGGTACATGCGCAGTAACCTGAATATGCCTCACAACCTACCTCAGAGAAGTGGTGGGTTCAGGGATTACGAGAAGGATGCTCCCATCACCGTGCTGGGCTGTACACAGGCAAGGCTTGTTGGTGAGTCCTCCTCAGCAGAAAAGAGCTCTGAGCTGAAGGGAGGGTGGGTTTAGATGGGTTATTGGGAAGGAATTCTTCCCTGGGAGGGTGGGCAGGCCCTGGCACAGGGTGCCCAGAGAAGCTGTGGCTGCCCCCATCCCTGGGAGTGTCCAAGGCCAGGTTGGAGCCACCCGGGATAGTGGGAGGTGTCCCTGCCCAGGGCAGGGGCTGGAATGAGATGGACTTTAAGTTCCCCTCCAACCCAAATCATTCCATGATTCTATGAAGAGCTTGCCCAGGAAGCTTTGCTGTTTTCCTCCCACACACCCACCACAGAAAAATAAAGTACAAGGCAATAAAAACGTGAATCAGGTGCCCTGAACAAATGGGATTTAGACATTCCAAGAACCTTTGCAAAGTGTCTGCACCTTCCCCAGCAATTTCCCTCTTTCAAAGGAAACCTCTTCTCCTTCAGCTGCAGCTGAGGAAAAGGCAAAGCAGAAAATCTGGGTCATGGGATAAACTTGGAGCCACCAGCAGGATAGTGCATGTGGAAGATGCTGTTGTTACCAATGCTGGGCAGAAATGCAGCAGTGTGACAGTCACCTCATGCAAAATATTCTTTTTCCTTGACTTTCACAATCTTCAGTTTGTCTCACCAATATACTTTTAGCAGCCTGGCTTTATGTTGTCAGAAACACAGTTCAAATTATTTCCAGTGTTCTCCCACCCCCTCATCCTTGTCCCTGACTTCTGAGCCTGTTTGTGTATAGACAGAACATTATTTGGTAGCTTAGGAGCACATCTTGAGTGTTGTGATTAGAGGAGCCCAGCCCCTTAACCGTGAGCTGCAGCCTCTCCAGTCCAAATCCTTGCGAGCGCTGCGCGCTGGTCACATTCAAACTAGGGCAGCTAAAATTACACTTGCTTATTTTAAACAAAGATAAATGAGTGTGCAGCAGCAGGATGCTCAGACTCCACATGGCACTGGGGTTTGCAGTGTGCACATGACAGGAGGGGAGGCTGGAGCAGTCAGAGCACACTTGGCTGCTGCCACTGGACGGGTCTTGACACGACCTTGACGGTGCTGGAGCCTCAATTCCTTTCATGACTGAAGCCAAGGAGCAGCTTCCCCGTGATGAAGGGGTGGTGGATGTGCCTCTCCTTTGAAATTACCCCACTTCTTCTACGAGATTTATAGACCTTGACCATGTTACAGCCACTGAGTCAAGGTTAACGAGCCCTTGTCACTCCCACGCCTTTGTCCTGCCTCTTCAAACAGAGCAAGCTCTTGCTTAGAACAAGCTTGTGCACATCCCTGTTCTCATTTGGTTCCCTTAGGCATTGCAAGAATATTAATAACTCTAATAGTGGAGTTGACTCTTACCTGATTTTCAGTGATCTTCCACCTGTGTAATGAAATAATAATTCATACCAGCGAAGAGTCGAGCCAATTGAATTAAGCTGGGTTTGAGTTTTGTTGAATCATTCCGATTTACGGCTTATAAATGAACTGAAATTAATTTCAAGCCCTCTACAATTTTTCTGAGCACACTGTTTGCCTTTTGGCTGGACCCATGAGAAGCAGCTCCTTGCAGGGTGGCAGGGACCCTGCATGCTGTTATTGATATTGCAGGGCCACTTCTCTGATTTTATTCACAAGTGTTAAAACTTTCTTGCAGGTGAAGCCTTGCTAGAAACTAATACCATTGTAGACTACATCTACAGCTCCCCATCCCTACGGTGTGTACAGACAGCACACAACATCCTGAAAGGTAAGAACCCCCAAAGGAGAGACCTGTGCTCTCCTCACCTTCTGGGTAAAACACTGACAACCAAATAAAAGACAGGGAGACCCATGGGAATGGTAATTCAGGGTGAGGATTATCTCCATGAGAATATATTTTGTGTTAGCACAACACTGTCCCTCAGGAACCCTTCCCTGACTGCACAGAGGTACTAGCCAGAGGTTGACATTCCCTGGCACATCATTAAGTACTTTTTCTTCCATACATACTATTAATCAAAAAACCCAATGAATTAACAACCAAACTGAAGCATTAAAGCTGCCAAGTCTTGCTGCCTTCCTCCCCAGCTGCTTTCACTGATACCTGGCCTCCTTTCTCCCTTTTCCAGGTATGCAACAGGAGAACAACCTGAAAATCCGAATAGAGCCAGGCTTGTTTGAGTGGACCAAGTGGGTCTCTGGGAACACACTACCTGCCTGGATACCCCCTGTGGATTTAGCTGCAGCTACTCTAAGCGTTGATACAACCTACAGGTAGCAGCAAGAGGGGGGAGAGGGTCTTTTCTCAAGTTTAGGCAGTGACTGGAAGAGCTGCTGAGGCTCCCAAAATAAGCTTAGAGCAGGGTCAAGGCTGCTGTGCTGAACATGACCTGAAAATAGCTTGTTATAAACCAAATTTCCCACATCACAAGGTCCATGCAAGGTCCAGCTATGCTGCTGATCATGAAGGTCCTCTGTCCAGTACTCCTTTCCTGGGCATCTTTCAGGTTATTTTAACCTAAACCTGAGGATTTTGGGCTCAGCAAACTTACACAGAAGTTCCACCTCCATGGACAAACATTTTGTGTCTGGGCTTTTATGGTATCACCTGAAATGCTGATGTTTCCCAGTGTCCCATTGCACCCCTGTGTTTAAGAACCCTCAGGTGGAATAAGCAATTCAAGCATTAAAAACAGAAGAAAAAAGGAAAATGTGAAGAAAAAAATTATTTTTTTATAGCTAATTATACCATAAACTACTTGTGCTGTGTCATTCCAGTCTGTAGCTGGAATTCCAGTACTCTGAGGGTATCTAAATAGAATTCCTTACACTGTGTTTGTCCCTGGAAGGGAACCACATGGCTGACACCCAGCAGGGCAGCTGGACCACAGGAGAGGCTTTGCCTCAGAAAATACACCATGGGAAAACCATGAGTCTGGGAAAACCAGAGTGAATATTCTCAGCATGGGAAAAGAGCCTGTCCTTGTGTGGTGTGGGACAGGGAGACAGCTCTGTGTCCTCTCACAAGGACAATTCCTGTGGGTAGATCAGGTTGCTGGGTGGAGGGAAAAGTTAACATTTTTCCTTGTACAGCCTTGTGCTTGCAGTCCCCTGCTCCTCTGTGCACATCACCCCTCTCCTGCTGGTACAACTGGCCACAATCCCTCCAGGCTGATCACTGGAATGCCCTGGCTGGGAGGAGGGCAGCTAATTCCAGGCATTTCCCAGCTCCACAGATGGCCAAAGCAGCAGTTTGCCTCTGCCCTTGGCCACTAAGTGTGAGCAGTGACAGAGCCAACATCTGCCTGCTCCAAGCTCCAGGGACACTGCCCTTGTCCTGCTGTCCCTTCCCACTCCCCCACTCCTGTTCTTCTCCTGCCCCTCACTGGCTTTATGTGGGTTGGTGAGCCCTGAAACCCACTAACAAAGGACACAAGGAATCATGGAATGATTTGGGTTGGAAAAGACATTAAATCTCATCCTGTTCCACCCCCTGCCATGGGCAGGGACACCTCCCACTGTCCCAGGGTGCTCCAATCTGGCCTTGGACACATCCAGGGAAGGGGCAGCCACAGCTTCTCTGGGCACCCTGTGCCAGGGCCTCCCCACCCTCCCAGGGAAGAATTTCTTCTGCAAATTTGCTTAAATAGGCACAAAGCAGCATCTCTGTTGCTGCTGCAGTTGCAGAAGGAGCACCATCATACTCAGCATGTCTGGGCTGCCTCCACTGATCCCCATCAGAGTTACCATTGTTCCCAGTTATCTCAAAGCAGGAATGGTAAACATCTCATTCTTGAAGTTCAAAAGTCATCCCAGTGGTCCTAGGGATTTGGGGAAAGAGAAGAGTTAAAGAACAGATACTTCCAGATGAATCATCGCTTAGAACTTTATTCCTTCTTCCAATTTACCCTCTGTGTTTTCCTGCTCACAGACCTCATATTCCTGTCAGCAAGTTGGTGGTTTCTGAATCTTATGACACCTACATAAGTAGAAGCTACCAAGTAACAAAGGAAATCATCAGTGAATGTAAAGGCAAAGGTAAGTGCTGCAGAGGTGGTGAAAAACAAGCCAGGCTGTCTGGGATGTGAATGCCAATATTCCTGACCACTCTTTCCCTCTTAAGGAGGTGAATTCCCATTCCTGAATCTCTCATTCTCTTTCCCAGAGACACTGAAAACTCCTCTGTGTGTAGAACTAGGAGTTGAATTGCATTCATTTGAGGAGAAAGGTCCATAAATTTAAGTAACAAAAGTAATTTAAGGATCCCTTCCCAACCCAAGCTGTTTCCCAAGGGAATAAATGAGCTATTTGCACTCTGCTGTATGTTCCCAACATGAGATGAAGCATTTTCCCTGCCCTACCTGAGCTCCTCCTCTGAAATATTCCCCATAAAAACCTTAGAACATTTCTCCAAACACAATATTGAAATAAAAAAGATCTCTAGTTGTTATTTTTTGTTCACATACAACAAAATGGGATGTTTCTAAATAGAAATGGGATGTTTCTAAATTCTGGTGTTTCCACCTACTTCATTTCACTGAACTCTCTCTAAGCTTTTATTTTAATAGTTTGCACACAAATTTCAATAGCACAGTGGGGCATTGGTTGTAAAGAATCTTAGAAATGGAAATGTAAAGCTATCACCATGGAAAAGCAGCAACTGAAATTAAAGTGTTTGTTGTAAGTGGAATTAATTTTTGCATAGGCAAAAAGCATCTGCTTCACAAGACAGCTGAAATCTCACTGGAATTCTCATTTTCTTCAGAAAGCATTTGAAAACCAAGTAGCACTGAGCTAACCATTATGGTGAAAATTGAGAAATGCTCTAAATATGTTAATAAATCACATTTTTTCCCCTTAATACACAGTTTGATGTGTTGTTATGTGATAAACCCAACCCATTTTAAATGGTCTGCTTTATCTTGGGCACCAGTGCCTATAGTTGGCTTCATCTCCCTCCTCAGCCTGAATTTCTCACTTTATTTCAGGAAATAACATCCTGATAGTGGCACATGCATCCTCCCTGGAGGCCTGTACCTGCCAGCTCCAAGGGCTGTCACCACAGAACTCCAAGGACTTTGTACAGATGGTCCGAAAGGTAATTACCCACCAGGAGCAGAGCTCTGGCTTCCCAAGGAGGAAAACAAGCTGCAATCTGCTTAACCAGGCAGAGGACACTTTGTTCTGCCCATTATGGGTTTCATCCATGTCAGGAGTCAGGAGAAGGAAGTAGGTTGGTGGAGAGGCTGCTCTGGGAGTGTCACTGCTGTAACTGTGGGATCAGATCCCAGCTCCACACGGGCTGGCAGTGACTCTGCTTTGTGCCTGTGGGTACCAGGGGATGTGCAGGGACTCCTACAGTGACCAGGGCACTTCTGACTTGCACTTCCACCTTCTCACCTCACTCAAAACCACTGAAAATTATAATGGGGCTTTTCTACCTTCACTCTTTTGCTGCAGCCCTGGCACTGCCAGTCCTCACTGGGATGTTCAGGGGACACCTGAGCTGCAGCAGTTTCCGTATTTCCCTACATAGATGTGCTGGCCTTCAGGGGTTTGGGGTCATGTCACCACCTTTGGTTTGAACTGGCCCATATTTAAGACACAAAGGTATAACCTGCCCATCCCAGTGTTCTGCACGGTCTGTCACACCCAAGTCCTGCAATCCCCTCTTGAAAAAGGAGTTTGGGGAGAGGGAAAGGGAGAAAAAGGTGAAAGGATTTAGTGGCACAGCAAGACTTCAGCCCTTAAGGCATCTCCACCCTTGCACTGCTCAGCCCCTTCTTATTAACTCTATTTCCACCTCTCTTCCCACAGATTCCATACCTGGGGTTTTGTTCCTGTGAAGAGCTGGGAGATACAGGTGTTTGGCAGCTCACAGACCCCCCCATCCTCCCTCTCACACATGGACCAACTGGAGGCTTTAACTGGAGAGAAACCTTACTGCAGGAATAGGCAAAGCCACCCCAGCAAGGAAAACTTATGGCCTTTCTAAGCATTGGAGAATGTCTCTTCTTTCTTGTGTTTTTTTGACAGTGGAAAAATAGTCATAATATGTTCAGTGGGTTCACACAAACAGCTGTTCTGGCATATCTCACACAGCCACAGTCACGTACAAAGTCTCATCCACAACTAGAATACAAAAGGAGCTGATCTGAGGGGGGAAAATAAATATTAAAATGCAGGTTGAAGCTCTTGCACAGCACAGGGGCTGTGTTGGGTCAGTGGCTCGGGGAGATTTCCCCACCTTGGAGCTCTGAAAGCACTTTCACTGCCATCTGCACCACAGAAACAACAAGCACTGTGTCAGAGGAGCATTCAGGGTGCTGGGGTTGTTTTTTCACTACTATTTTTGCAAAGCCTTGGCAGGCTTGTTCAGCACCACGTGCTTGCTCAGCCCCCCACGTGTGAGTGGGGGCTGCACTCACAGCCCTCAAATTCTCAGCATCTCCCATAAAGCTCATCCCCACCAGCTGGAGATGAGAGTCCAGCACCAGGTTGTTCCTCTCCTGTCTGAGCACTGGCTGGGGTGTTGTGCTGGGCACACCCTGGATGCACAGATTGATTGAGGGAAACCCCAAATTTCACATCAGTTGCAGCTGAAGTTTGAGCATCAAAAGACAGCATCATTGTGAACAAAGACTGGGAGCAGTTTATTTTAACTGGAGATAAAATAAGCTTTTTCCAACCAAAGCTGGAGGATTTAGAAAGTTCAGGGTTTTGTTGTTTTGGGGTTTTTTTCCTGGACTCTGGTTATTGAAATCCACCCCTGTGCACAGACACAGCCTAAAGTATTTGTACCATTTAAATTCCTATCAGAAGACCTTGGAAAAGGGGGTTTCCCTTCTTTACTGAGGTTTTGTGCTGGTCATTCACACAGTGGTGGCTTTCTGTCCCTGGGGAGCTTTTTTTCTGAGCCCTGGTGAGATTCTGCAGTAAGCAGCTTTCTCCAGGAGGGAATGATGAACTGAAAAAGATGCTGGAATTCAGCCTCCACTGAGTGCTTTGCTTCCTTATCCTTAATTCCCAAGTGCCATCTGTCATAAAGACAAAGCAGCTGAAGAAAACCAGTACATTTAAATTTAGGAGCAACATGCTTTGGCCTATTAAGATGCTATTTATTTGGTGAGGGAAAAGTTAGGATTTTGGGAAAAGGGGGAGAGGAGAGTTTCCATCTCTAAAATCTTTGGAGTCACAAGAGGGGTGAGACCCTGCAGGATGACAATCCCAGCTGCTTCACAGGAGACTGAAAAATACACCACAGTGGGTACTTTATACTATAAAGTGGCATCAGAGCAGGGTTTTTTTGGATTAGAATTATCTTTAATCATCAGCCTTAGGTCAAAAAAGGTGCTGCGGACATTTGTAGGGGTCTCATCAGTGTGGGGTCATGGTCAGAATGCACTTAAAAAGTGTTTGAATGGCATATTCCTTTCTTGGTTTGGGCCATAAATCTGAGTATTCCTGTAAATAGAATCACCACAGATTGGGCTGGGTTGGAAGGAACCTTAAAGTCCATCCAGTCCCACCCCCTGCCATGGGCAAGGACATCTTCCACTATCCCAGGTTGCTCCAACATCCCACGTGGCCTTGGACGCTTCCAGGGATGGAGCACCAACACCTTCTCCAGGCAGCAAAGAATAAAAACAAGATAATAAAATAAAAATTTGCATCAAAGGCAAGTGCAGGTGCACCAGGAAAGACATTCCAGCAGCCTTCTGTCCAGCTCTTCCTCTGCACAAAGTGGCAGTGTCCTGTTCTGAAAGGTGTGAATGGCACAGAAGTCAATACTGCCCACATTTGACCTAAGTTTAATATTCCTAGATCGAGGTTTGGGTTGTGTTGATTTATCTGAACCTGCCCAGCCTTCAGCAGGACTGGTCTCACCTCCAGCAGGACACAACCACGCTGCTCCTCCAGCAGCCAGAGCAAACAGGGAGTGACAAACTGCAATTCCCTCTTCCTAAACGAGGCAGAACACGGCCACTGGGATGTGACAGATCCAAAGGGGCTCAGCTCAGGTTGTCTCTGGGTTTATTGGGCTTGCCAGGCTGAGCATACCAGAGTCTGTACATACTTCAGTCAGCAGAGAGCTCATCCTGTGCAATATCCTGTACACTGCCCCCATCCATAGGGATATTCTGTTATTTATACCTTTATGACTGTGTCATACACCGTGGGCCACTGGGAAGTGCATTATTATCCCAGGGATGTAGTGTCAAAGTCAAGGAAATAACTTAGGAGATGGCAGGACAAACTGCTCCCTGCGGTTTTATCGCTGTCAGCTTAGTTTTTAATTGTAATTTAAACTGTTTTGGGCTGTGTATAGACATTCTGAAGAGCATTTCTGGCTTGTTTTCCTTCATGCTTAAAGACTAAATAGTTGACAATCACACCAAATGTCATTTGGTTCCTGATGTGTGTGTAATTGCCCTGATTGCTTTTTGTTTCATGCTGGGGGCCAGCAGGATGGAAGTTGGGGCAATAAATATCATTATATTAATATTTATTGCTTGTACAAAGCAGTGGAGGCTCCTCAGGTCCTGCTGCACTTAAGTGACATTATAAGGAGTTTCTTCAGGAAGGAGCATGAAACAGAGAGGGAACAAAACCTGAATGCACAATTTAAATAGTGTATGAGCTGCTCTTACAGTAACATAGAAAAGAGTGTTCTGTTTGAGAAGGTAGGGGTTCAAATACTTTCTTCTTTTAAAAAAAAATATATTTTTGGATGCTTGGAAAAGTATTTTGACAATTGTAGTCTTGTCTAGAATTAGGTGTCAGGAATCACAGAAAGAAAAACCTTATTTTCTGGCATTTTGATTTCTCTTCGGGGTTTTGTGTTGTCTCATGTTGATAAACCTTATGAGGGGAAGAAAAAGAGGGAAAATATGTTCCTTTTTTAATTGAGAAGTTAAAAATACAAAACAATTGCTGCTTCACTTTCACTCTGTTGCTGCTCATTAATTTGTATTTAAGTCGCTCCATGTTTTGTCCTAAAACATTAGACCTGATCTGTCCCAAGTCCTTTCCTTGCCTTCACTGAACTGCATCAGATCCCAACAGTTCCATCAGGTTAGAGGAGGCAGTTCCCAGATTTTTCCCTAATTAAGGAATAAAGAGGTAAATCAGCCAAGTTGTTAATCCAGTATTTTCATAAATTGCAATTTTTAGGTTGGGTTAGAAAAACAGAAGACTGGAATAGACCCTGAAATCACAAAGCTTTGCTTCTTTATGCAAACTAAGGATCCAGACCATAATAACTTCAGAAAAAAACAGTGATTTCCCTTTTCACTCAGACTTTCCAGTTTCAGAAGGAAATTGGCTGAGGGCAGGAGCCTCTTTCTCCCCTCTGAGATGTCAAGGTTAATATGAGAGTGATCATTTTTATCACCAAATAATGGGTTTGGTTTGTGGTTTGGTTTCTTAAAAAAAATAAAAAAGAGCCTAAGCATACAGGAAATTATTTTTAAGTTAAAAATACACATGAAATGATGGTGGGAGCAGACATGCTTGAAATGGTGAATCAATGAAGAAAACAAATGTAATTAAGCAGTAGGTGTGACTGGCTGCAAACACCCTAAATCACTACTTACTGCTCACCACTTCCTCAAATACGTGTTCCCTGGGGAATATTCATGACCTGTCCCTGCTTCATAACAGAAAATACACAGCCAGTTCCTTTAGTACTTCCCATTAAAATGTACTTTCTGAAGTTTCCCTCTGTGACATCTCTTCAGACTTGACGTTGTTTCATTTTAAACCTGTTGTGTCATTCTCTTTATTATTTTTTTAGTGTAAGCAGATTGTATTTATTTGAGGAAAAAAAAATGTTTGCTGTTTAAAAAACCACAATAATTGTATTGCCAAAAATAGCTGTAATTACCTGTGACATCTGTATTTTTTTATTTTTGGGGGGTGAGGGGTGGTTGGTTGTTTTTAATCTCAGTTTCAACTGCTAACAACTGTTAAAACAACCACTGCATTTTAATTTGCTTATGACATTAAATGGATTTCTTGGAAGTCAGACAAAAACGTCACGTCGGTGATTTAATAGAGGCCAAACACCTTTCCTATTTCACTTTCCCTCTCCAGTGTGTTGGAATTTGAGCTCCATTGTTCTCCCCTGCACTGACGATGAAATTCAACCATTTGACAGCAGATGGCACAAAACCGTCTCGAGTCTGGTTTTCCATGCACAGGGATGGAGTTTTCCCTCTGATGGATTCAGTCTCACCTGATTGTTGGCTTGTTTTCACCAGTGGGGTTTTTTTAAATGTTGAACTGGAAGCACAACTTTTAAACCAAAGCAATGCTTAATTTTACAAAACATCTTCTTTCTTGGTCTGGATTTTTCAATCCAGCAGTAGTTTTAACAGACAGACTTTCCTTTCAAACCAACTATATTAATTCACTATATTAATAACTATATTAATTGACCTGCAGCTCTGTTTTCCAGCAAAATTGATTATATTATGATAAACATAAAAGCCAAAACTTTTATCAATCAACTACATACTTTATACATATGCTAATATATATACATTAAATCTATATTTTTTTAGATACACAATATACAATAATGGACTTCACACAGAATTTAATGGAAATAAATTGGAAGTCAAGCACATTTATAATTAATGATCCTGTCATTGCTACATCACAACACAGATTGGAATAAATCTTGTGGTGTTACTGGTCAACACACACCCAAGGGACATACAAAGGTTTCCTGAGCCTCAGATCACCCCTGAAATAATCAGACCTGGAGATGGGACATGGGAAACCCAGACTGTGCCACTAGTGAGCCTTTCACAGCCACCTCCCCAGTGCTCTTCCCTCCCTGCAGAGCCACAAACCACACACAGCAAATCCCCTTTCTCTCCTGTTTGGTTTCACCAGGATCCCACCAAACACAGCCAGGGAAACCTCCTGGGACAGGAGCAGAAGGACAAAAAGCCAATTATTTTTACCCCCCCAGGGATTTAAACTGCGCGGCTGGGTTTGCAAGCAGCCTTGCCAATGGAAGCTCTGCCTTCCTGGTGCCTCCCCATGGTGGGGAAATAAAGCCTGGAGCAGCTGTGGCATCCCAGGCCCGGGGTTCTCTTCACCTTCACCAGCTCCCCCTGTGCTTTCCTCCCCTTCTCCCCCCCAGGGATGCTGAGCCAGGCAGAGCTGGAGGGGGGGCAAGGTGAGGTCCCCCCAGCCCTGTCGCCCACCAGTTTCATTTTGGGGACTCGTGAGGTCACTGGTTTCTCACCAGTCGCCAACACACGGGAAATGTGGCAACACTGGGGGGAGAGGAGAGTGGAACAGCAGCGAGGGGGGACGGGGCAGAGACCCTGGGGCTGATGAAGTCATGGTAAATGTGCTCCCCCCGAGCTGAAAAGGGACCTGCTGCTCAGCAGCCCCGCAGAGGGAGGAAGCCAAGCCTGCCTGCCTGCCCCAGAGCACAGCATGACTGGCTGCAGGCTGCTGCACACCCTGGCTCTGCTCCTCATGCAAGGTAAGACATCTGGATTAGCTTACTCCATCTCCCCTTTGCACCCAGTCCAGCCTGCACAGCTCCACTCCCAGAGTTCCAGCAGTCCTGGGCAGCTTTGCTGTTGTCGTTTAGGGGTTACCAGTGTGATTGTCACCCCATTCCCTGGGGCTGACTCCTAAAGCAGGATCCCCTCCGAGCAGCTGGTGGCATTCTTGAGATGGCAAAGCTTGGGGAATTAAAATCTTCTCTCAAATTTGGACAGTGGATCACTGCTTACCTTCCATGGCTTGGATATCCGTGTATGCTTTGTGTAAAAAGAGGCTGATAAGAGTCAGAATAACTTAAAGCAGTTGCAAAGCACTTTGAAAAAGAAAAGCACTTTAACTGCTCAATCTCCTTACACCTGCTGGAGGATGGAGCTTTTACCTGCTTTGCTAAACTCTTGTCTCATACACAGGAGAGTGTGAGACACTTATATTTGACCATGTCAAAGAGGGAAAGATTTAAGGAAGGAAAGAGCAAGACAGAGATCCATGCTCAGGATTCTTGCAGGCTTCTCTCCCGAGCTTTGCAGGAGAAATGATTGCATGGTGCCTCTCCCTTCTTACCAGATGCTGGAGCAGAAACCATAGCAGGGCTATTGCTGACACTTGGCTTCTGCCCTCAGCAGCTTCCACTCTGAGAGAACAACCCCTCTCCCCAATATTGCCACAGGCTCCTGCAGATGAACCTGAACCTGCTGCCTTGGCCAGCAGAATCAATTCAGCCTCCACTCACAGCAGCCACAGGTCAGAAATAACTCATTGAACGGGGTGTCTGTGTGGGCCACAGGTTTAAAGATAACTCTGCAGTGATGCTCTGAGTGCAGCTCTCAATGCAACAAGTTCAGTGCACTTCCTGCTGGCTCCAAAATTAGCACCCAGAGGCATGAACTGTTCTGCTCGGTGCATCCTGCAACTTCTAGCAAGAAATTGTTGTTCTTTCTTGCCAAGACGGTGGATATATCACTGTGCTTATGCCAGATTAATTTTTCCAGGTGGGGTGCACATGGTAAATGAACCACTGCCCCCTGGAGCTGCCACAGGAGCATCTCCCACTCCCCAGTGACTGTCCAGGGGCTGAAAACCAAAACCACGTCAAACTGTCCCTGATCAGGGAAGATTTGACCTGTGAGTCATGGTCTGAATGAACCCCTGGTCTCCCATGGAAATTTCATGTATGCTCTACTTTAGCAAAGCAAGCAACAGCCCCACCTCTCCTGGCTCAGTTTTGCTGTTCTCACCTCCAAAGGTGTGATTCAAAAGACCCCACGCTGCTGTTAGTGACAGGAAACCATCATGATGTTAAAAAACACCAAAGGGCTCCTTGGAAAACCACAGAGAGCCCTCCTCTGCCACTCAAACAACATTGCACCTCCTCCCACAGGGGCCACAAATCCCCCCGGGAAACTACTGTCTTACAGGAGGACAAGTCCTTCCTCTGATTCTGCTGGTAAAATAACAGTTCCAACAACCATTCCCTATAAAAGCTTCATTTTGGATACATTTACAATTTTTAAGAATATGAAAAGCTTTCCCAAAGCCGAGAAAGATTCATTTCCCCAAACTGCAGTTCTTGTAAGTGCAGTAGGAACTTGCAGCAAGCAGCTATGTGGAAAATAAAATCAAAACAGGAATGAAAAGCAAAACCCTCTTATTGACCATTTACTCCAACCCAGACACTGCTCTCAGTAATTTCTCCAGGGCTGTTTTTTTTTTTCTGGAGAAGGCAATTCATTCCAGGTCATCAAATATTTTCACAAAGTATATTATATATCTTAGAATGTCTGGAGAGAAAAAAAAAAATTACTGCCTGTCTGTAAAATAAGCTGAAAGAAGAAAATGAAATTTCATTTTAGTAACCTGTGCAAGGCCAGGTTTGTGGATATTATCTTGGCAACGAGTTTGAAAGCAGTTGCAGCATTATGATTTCTGAACAAAATAAAGCCTCATTTTTCAGAGGTGCTGAAAAGTCATTCACTGCTCAGTCTCACAAGCTTGAAAATCAGGTTCAACAGCTCCAGAGTGGGACATGGAATCAGAGTTACAGAATGGTTTGGGTTGGAAGGGACCTTAAAGATCATGGAGTTCCAATAATGGCATAATGAAAATCTTTTTATAACATAGCATTAAATGGGTCTGCTACCAATTGTTTATTGGTAATAACATTTGATAACTAAATCTGATTGTGCTGATCACAAACCTTTGGTACAAATCTCCCCTGACCCGCCTAATGCCTGTGATTTATTGATATCACCACAATCATACTGGCTACTTTCCCAATGCAGAAAAACCCCTGGAAAAAAGAAAGTTACCATAATACCCTGTGCAAAACACAGTTGCTTTCCTTCATGTCCCCTTTCAATAAGTTTTTTTCCCCTGGTCTGTGGCAGGGGGGTTTCCAGGAGCTGCCAAAGAAACTGTGACTCTAAAGGAAGGACAAGACCTGAACCTGCACTGTGCCCTCAGCTGTGACAACACCTCTACTCTGCAGTGGTCAAACCCTCGTGGTTTTACCATTTTTTTGAACACCCAGCAGGGTAAGTGTGAAAACCCACTGGGGCACTTTCCACTGGGGCTGGGGGTCGCTCAGAGGGGGCTGTCCCAGCTCCCCCCCTGCTCACTCTGACTCAGCCTTTTACATCCAGCCCCTTTTTTGGCAGGAAGGTGATGAAATGGAAACTCCCCCTCCCAGAGTGGTCTGGCACTTTTACTAATGATCTGTAGCTCCCACCAGCACCTGGAGATGAGCACAAAACCCCACTCCTGCCTCCCAGGAGAGACAGGAGGGGATGTGCCTGAGAGCCCTGGGCACTCTCTGCTCCCCAGGGAATTTGGTGCAGTGCATCAGAGGAAATTTTTAGGAACAAGCAGTGACTTCCAAGATGTGCTGACAAAGCCAAAGTGACAATTACTGCATTCCCTCCCGCTCCCTACACCTCCCCTCTCCCTGTCCATCCCTCCAAACTCGACAAGATGAGGCCTGCCTTGGCCTTCCCCATTTCCACAGCACCCACTCAGCATTCCTTGTGAAATACTTTGGGGTTTAATGACAATAATGACTGGGATTAACCCAAACTGAGTGCCCAACTCCCCTCGAAACTGCCCAGGTCCTCTTAGTTGCTCTGGCAATCACAGCCACCAGGCTTTGCCACCCACACCAAACCAGCCCGCTGGTATTGCCCATAAATATTGCCAATATTTCTAAACAGAAAATGTCACCAGTAACTGTTGTTCCCATTTACTCAGTTACAAGAGCAAACAGGGTGAGTGTTCAATGAACACTGAGCAATTTGAAATGACTCACAGCTATGTTCCCTGTGGAATCCAGGATCCCAAGTTCAGCACTCTCAGTGTGATGCATGTGAGCCATTAGGCTCAAATGGGATTCAAAACAACTCGGGGCTGAGCCCCTGAGAGCAAATCCACATGGGAAATGGGGCTATTGCAAACCACCTCCCAAAATTCTCAGTATTTTACACCACAGAGGTAGGCAAGGGCAGCAAAAAGCCATTTCTGCAAGTCCTCCATGTCCACAAACACTCTCTTTCTGTATAATTTTGGACAAAGCTTATTCTGCCCATATCCAGTTTTAAACATCTCCATCTTTTAAGCTTTAGTCCTTTTTGATTCTTCCATCCCCTGAGGATTCCACCCATAATTTCAACATCCCACAATTACCCTTCAGTAAGACGTGATACAACACCCACAAGGAGAGGGGTTTGCAAAGCATTTGGATCCTGGCTAAGTCAGGCACACCAAATATTTTCCCTTCTCAATACAAAAGAAACCATTCCTTGTTTAGGGAGAAGCCAAACTTGACACTGCACATGGAAGTTTTCATTTTTCATTCTGAGTCAGCACAGGGAACGCCTGTCATGTTGCTTCTCCAATAAACCACTTTGTGAATCAGTTCCCTCCAGTCTCACTGTAGCTACAAAAATGACAAATCTCACATCATGGTGATCTCAAAATCCTTTAATATTTAATCACTCCCATAAATTGCTGTGATTTTTCTCAAAGCTTTGTATTTGAAAAAAAAAAGAAACCTTAAAGAATTTAAAAAAGAAATATAAGTTTTGCGGTCTTTTTCTCCCTCTGCACATCCCCACTTTTAGTTCCGTTTTGGGGGCAGAAAGTCACACTTCCTATGCTGTGGTTGTGAAAAAAGTCCACGAATTTGGCCTGACCTTGAGGGCTCCTTTAAGTCATCCAGCAGGAGGAATGAAATAAAGACTAGGAAGTCAAGAGAAATGGGACTGTACAGCAGAGACATCCCAGGAGGTGGTTTCGTTAAAATCTGCTCCCTTCCATCAAGTCTTGATGAATTTTAAAAATGGCCCAATGAAAGCAACTGCTTTGATGTACCAACACATGTGGCAGGCTGGGTTTTATTTTCCTTACAGTTTTAAGAGGCCAGAGGTACAAACTTGTCCATTATTCCAAGGATGAACTGTCCATCCAGGTGTCCAACGTCACAGTGCACGACGAAGGCTCCTACCAATGCTTGTGCTACAGCCAAATGATCAAAAGCCAGGCCCAGACTGTTGAGGTTTTAGGTAAGTGCCTTCACCTGCTTGGATCCAAAGGGGCAAGACAGCAGAGGCAGCTCCTCAACTCCAGACCTGCAGTTTTGTTTGGAATTTTATGGTGCTTAACACAACATGGGTTTAGCTCAGCCCCCACAATGTTCTGCATGCAGCCACTCATAAAACATGTCCTGTAACTGATTCTGAACCTTCCTGCTGCAGCTGCTCCTTCTAATCCAGTACTGGAAGTATCCCAAGACACAAAAAGAGGCATTACACTGTCCTGCTACACCCAGGGGTGCAAACCCCAGCCCCAGATCAGCTGGCTGTTGGACAACGGGATAGAGCTCCCAGGTAAGGGGTCACTAACAAGTACTTTTTTATCAGCCTTAAAAATTCTGGAGGGTAAAACATCTTCTGTAGCACCTCAGCTGGGACTACTACTCATCCCCTACTCATTTAGTACAACCTGGTGCAGGTTTGAAGAAGAGTCAGGGATAAATTCCAGTGTCTGAGGGGGCTCATCTGCTTTGCTCACATCCCACACAGAACAGCAACACTTGGCACCAAAATCCCTTGGAGAGGGTGGAGTGACATTCCACTGGAATAAAATGAGCCCTAAACCCTGGAGGCACAATTTTTCAAAGCCCTGGTGTAAAGTCTATTAACAAATCCATTGTAGCTGTTTTTGTGTTGGAACCAGCAGAGAGATTCTCCTCAGCTTTGCTGAGCAGCTCACACACACCCCAGCAGCCTTTCTTCCCATTTAATTTGTGTGCTGGATAAATAACTGCAATTCTCACAGTGCTATAAATAGGACTATTCTAATAGTCACTACCTTATCATTTCCAGTGCACAACTGTATGAAAGTGTGAGAAAAACTCTCACAGATGCAAATGCCTTTTCTTTCACACATTAACAAACTCTCACTTGTATTTTGTATCATCAAACAATGTATTCAAAGCTTAGCCTGTGATCTCCCCCGGCCCCAAGATGTGGGTTTGTTCTTTTTTATCTAAGGCTCAAGAAAACAGAGGAGTGTGCTGGCTTGAATATAGATAGAAATCAAGAGTAAATAAAAAAAAATCCAGGCTGCCAGACACACAGGTATTAATGTAAATAAGGGGTTCTGGATGGAAAAGCAGGTTCTAAAATCCTGCATGTGTTTGGGAAGAGCTGGACTGTGTGTAAGGGCCTGGGGAACACCAGCTTTGAAGTTATAAAGAGCTCAGGGAAGTAATATGTAACCTCTAGGATTTATATATGTTTCTCCCAGTGCATTTCTAAAACCAGGGGTTTCCTCAAACCTGAAACAGCCTCAGTTCTGGCCTGATAAAGTGAATTATTTGTAGCATCATAACGCACAGCTCAGACACTAAGCACCTCCATAAAGCCAACAATGCATTTCCCCACTTATTTTAACAAAAAACTCCTTGCCTTTGGAGCAGAACCACTGGAGAAAGCAATGCCAGGGAAATCCCCTGAGCTGCCACCTCACACTCCCCAGTAAAGCACCACCTGGGCTGTGTCTGCTGAATTGGGTTTATCTGGGGCTGCTTTTCACAGGCAGGAATATTTGCATGTGGCCTGATTGTGGCAGACACAAATTAAATGGTTTGAAAGTAAAATAATAATTGTCCTAACTCCCTGTTCCTGAAACTTTCTGCACATGCTTTTCCATTTTTTGAAGACTTGGAATAACTCTCCTTCCTCCCCCTTCTATTCCCAGCTTTAATCACTTACTGCAAATATTTATACTAATCAGAAAATGGCTAATAAATCTTAATTACTGGCAGCACCTCCGTTCCACCAGGGCTCAGCAGGAGCGAACCAACTGTAATTACTGAGCTGTTGCTGACAAAGATTATTTCCTTCCCAGCAAAACCACTCTGAAATCCTTCTGAGCTCTTACATGACCCTGCTGAGGGGTTGGGAGATACTGGTCTGTGTGATACAGTGAGTTATCTGTACAGGCTAATTTGGGATCAAGGGATTTCTTTCATTTAAGGATAACAGATCAAGGGAACTCATCAGAACCTCTGTAGAAATTATTATTGTGCCACCATGGGCATTTAAGGTAAACACCTGAAATACCTCCACCAGGGCTGTTCAAACACATCCCTGTGACATGTGAAATACATCTTGAATTTTTCATATCACATAAATACAGCCACTGTTACCTGGAGAAGTAGGAGCTGCATCAGACAGGTTCCATGGCTCTCCCTATTTCACTGTGGCAAAGCAATGAATCTTGGTGTTTGACTCCCCCCAGCTGGAAAGGGAGAAAAACTAAACCTGCACTGTGGAGAGGATGGAGGACTGTTGTATAAATGTTTATTTGATATAAATGTCACTGTTGCACACCAGTGTTGCACAAAAATCTTCTTTTTATGTTTGGGGCAATGAATCCACAGGTATCAAGACACAGAGTCCATGCCTTTGGATGTCACATGGTAGAACTGGAAATTTTCTAGATCTCAGTTGTGCTGCAGAGCAGCAGGTCACAGAATCCCAGAATAGCTGAGGTGGGAAGGGACCTCTGGAGATCATCCAGTCCAAACCCCCCAGCCCAGGCAGGGTCACCTGGAGCAGGTGACACAGGGATGCAGGTGGGGTTGGAATGTCTCCAGAGAGGGAGACTCCACAGCCTCCCTGGGCAGCTGCTCCAGTGCTCTGCCACCTCCATGGAAAGAGGTTTTTCCTCATGTTGAGGTGGAATTCGTTGTGTTTTAGTTTATGGCCATTGCTCCTCTTCCTGTCACTGGGAACCACTGAACAGAGTCTGGGAACATCCTGTGACATCCCCTGCCCTGGGACTCCCCACCATCCCAGTGCAATTTATTATATATTTATTGTAGTATTATTATTATTATTATTATTATTATTATTGCAATTTATTCTGTCAGGTAAGGACCAGAATTGCCAGTGGGTGTGAGGACATTTCAGCACAGTCCTGCAGGATGCTCAGGGGCAATTTCCCCATGACACAAGCAGAGGTTTGGGTTGAGCACAGGAGGTTCAGTGAATTCTGGGGAGACAAAAACCTGGGTGAAAGAAAACCTGATCTCGCTGCCTTTGGCCTCCATCTGCACAACAAAGCACTTGTGCCCAGTGAAGCAGATTTATCCTGGAAGGGTTTTTGTTGAATTGCTCTGGAGTGCAAAGCACTGAAAGGTTTTCTCCCACCGGTGTGTAGGTGACACCAAGCACAAGCTGGGAGCTGATGGGAAGAAATGGAGCACAACCAGCACCTTGACAGTCCTTTCCTATGGGCCCAATGCAACAGCCACCTGCATCATCCACCACCCAGCACTGGCAGAAGAGAAGCTGGTGGCCTCTTTCCACTTAGAGAATCTCTCCAGGACAGGTACTGCACACCAAACAGGCTCCTCCAGCACTGGCTGTCCCATTTTGCTGCTCTGAGCTGGTAAAAGTCATGCAGATAAAGCTGAAGCCCAGAATCTGCTGCCCTGGGTGTGGAATCTGTTTGTAAATGAGGAACCCAGGCCAAAAAAGAGTTTGGAGTCCTTCTTCAGGGTCAGATCTGAAGAACAGCATGGCCTCTGCTCCAAGCTGCCCACAGAAACTGTTTCACTTTCATTGTTTTCCTCATTTCATAGCCTCAAATATGTTCAGAGGGCAGGAAATCTGAGGGTGAGGACAGGACTGTGAATGTAACCCCTGATCAGACACAGAACCCAAGCAGTCCAGAGTGTGGAGCACGCAGGACAGGTTTAATTTTTCAAGGATCAGTTCGGTGGCAAAATGTGTCTTCTGATTTTTGACATGTTTGGGGGGGGATCCTTCCTTTAGGATGCAAACAACAAACAAGCCCTTCTCCAGCACCAGAGGGTCCAGCAGGTTCCAGCTCAGCCCCACCAGAAGGTCCAGCAGGTTCCAGCTCAGCCCCACCAGAAGGTCCAGCAGGTTCCAGCTCAGCCCCACCACCAACCCAGCAAAACCTCACATCAGATCCCACATCTCTTTGTGAGTTTGGTCTCTGCTACATCAATTCCCAAGCCAGGATGGAAGTGCTGAGGGAACAGCACAACACAAAACACAGCATTTGGGGCTTGTTCCCTGCAGTTTCCCAGACAGTTTCTCTCCTCAGATGCAGGACATCAGCAGGATGATGGGATCCAAGCTGGGATTCTCTGGATGGGTTGCACTAGATGGCACTGTGCAACAACACTTCATCTGTGCGTGTACCAGGCTGCACTTGCTACACTAAGTTGTTTCCAGCAGAATCAAGAGCTCCACTGCCCAAAAAAAACCCACCAAAGGTTTTGTGCCTCCTTGGAATGAGAGGCCCTGCAGTGAAAAATCAATTGCTCTTTGTTTATATGTGTTTAAAAGAGCCACCTTGGTGATTACAAAGACCACAGAATGGCTGCATCCTGATAAACTATTCATAGGTGTGTGGATAAACACACATGGAAAGGGAGCCTGACTCTTTTAGGAGAGGGTTGGAACAAGGTCCCTTCCAACCCAAACCATTCTGTGGCTTTCACTAGATGTGCTTATATACCTGAGAAGGAGAGAAATCTCTTTTTAATGCAAAGTTTTGGTACATACAGCCCACACCATCATTTTAGCTTTACAAATCAAAGTTCATTATACAGGATCATATTGTCTGTGGCCATAAGAAAGTCAGAGCTCATCTCTCTGTCGGTGCAGGGCCTGAAGAAACATCAGCTTCATCAGGAGATGAAGAATTGGGAAGTTCATGGAGCGATGGTGACCCCAAAGGTATGACCTGACATCAGACAGGGGGTGGTGGCCAAGGACAGGGACTGTCACACTGGGGCTGCACCAGTGTGGGCTGGGGAAGAGTGAAGGAGCAGCCAGGGGTGTGAATACCAAAATATCTCCTTTAAGGAGAAGGATACACGCTCATTCCTGGCTTTTCAAACAAAAGGATCAAACTGGTGGACAGGGAAAGCCTCCAAAATTAGCAAAGAGTCAAAGCTCAGCTTTGTTTTAAATTGGCTGTAAATGGGAACCACTGAGTTCAACAGGGTGTTAGAGACTCTGAGGATCTTCTGTTCATGAAGCTCAGGTGATCTTCAGACTAAAGCAAAGTACAGTGGGAGGGAAGTGAGGCTTTAAGTCAGGGGCAGTACCAGGAGCTGGGAAAATATGCATTTCTGATCCATCCCTTTGCTCTTCAGAGAAATACTGTCCTCCTTTCCTTTCCCTCAGGGACTGAAACAGCATTCAAAGGAAATGTCACAGAAGAGGAACCTCCCAGGACAGGAGCCCCACTGCCACATGAAAATGCAACTGGCATTTCCATCTTCACTCTTGGTATGAAGTGTTTAATGAGCTTCCAAACATGCCAGGAGCTCTCTGCCACCAGTGTGGGTCTCTCTGACCACATTCCCACCTCCAAACCTCTTGTCAGTGCACCAGGGTGATGCTGGCTTGTACATTTGAGGGAGACCATTTATTGTTTGCTGTGCCAGAGCACGAGTCCACTGATTTCAATCGGTTTTTCTGGTTCATGCAAGAAAAAATTTGACCTCATACCCTAAAATTAAGTGAAATAAGGTGAATTCTGCTCTCCCACAGTGTTAATGTGGCCTGGTCCAGGTTATATCGTTCCTGCCTTAATTACCAGAGACTCACAGGGCATTTAACAACACAAACACCCACCTGCCTCTTACAGACCAAGATCCAAAATCCAAAGGCATCCTGAAGAAGGAGAAGAATCTCTTGCTGCCAATCCTGGTGGCTGCTCTGCTTTTTGTGCTGCTCATCATTGTCCTGCTTTTTGTGATGAAGCTGAAAAAAGCTCATGGAGTGTGGAAGAGAGGTGGGTGATGGCCCTGTCCAAGCAATGTCCTGACCATGGAGTTGTGTTCAGCCTGCCCCCGAGGTGGTCAGGCTGCTTAAACCCCCATTTCATAAACAGTCTCTCGGGATTTTTATGCCCAAGGCATAAAAAAGTGAGAAAGGGTCATGGAAAAAAATCTCATTGTCCTAAATACATTTATTTTCTATGCAGAAAATGATGTTTCAGAGCAGACACTGGAGAGTTATAAATCCAGATCTAATGAAGACAGTCCAGGCCATGAGAAGAATGGACATGGTAAAGAGATTTTAATGAATAAAAGAATAATAACCAATAAACTAATTCCTGTTGGGGCATTGCTGCTCCATGGCCAAGCTCACCTACAACCCACACTAATGCTAAATAATAAATAATCAATGTGTCTTTGTGTTTCAGTTGCCAACCAGAAGTCCAACATTCAATATGTGACAGAAGGACATGGGGAAACCACACAGAAGAATCCAAGTGTCCAAAGCATTGCAATAAGTGAGAAAATGTTTGAATGTGGAAAGGAAACAGATGTGTAGCACTGGGAAGGCTGTGCCCTGGGCAGAAACACCTCTGTTCCCTGATATTAAATCCTCCAGGTATCACAATTTCAAGAAGAAGCTGCACCCAGTCCAAAAGCCAACTGGGGCTGCTTTTATTATTAAACTGCTATTATTTATTAAACAGCAGGATGGGGCTGGTGCTCCTGGAAACGTGGCAGCAAGGGATGATTTACCTGTAATCCTCAAAGGATTTAATTAACCACTGCCAGAAACAGAGCCCATCAACCCCATCCCAAGTCCTACCAGCAAGTAGGATCCTGGCAAGGGAACACGTAATTATCCCAATAAACTGAGGGCTATAAGGAGATATCCATGTATTCCTCCACGACCACGGGGCTGAGTAGGTGCTGCAAACTTGTGTGATCTCGCTCTGCCCCCAAAGCTGGATTTAACCAAGCAGGAAAGCATCCCGCTGTCCAAAGCGTTCAAAAGCTGAGTCGCTAAAATAAAGGGAAGCGTTCGCGACCACAGGAAGCCGCGTGTCCATCATTCCAACTTGTCCTTCCTCACTAGGGAAGGGATGCGAGCGGGGTTTGAATAGGGAACGAGTCCCACCCCCTGTGGGCCCGGGATGCCAATAATCCCATTTTCTGCC